>NW_015149027.1:515577-535845 GCF_001465965.1 Polistes dominula | reverse complement strand
TAAGTTTATATTATTACCAATATAACAGGTTATAATATTATTATTAGGTTATAAATAATTATATACAAAATTAGTATAGGCTATAATAACCTTATAGGGATTTATTTTAATTATATATTATATTATTTAATTATATATCTATTAATTTATTATTTATATAAGGTAATCTATTATATAGGTTATATTATGAATTTGTATTATATATTATAGGTATTATAACCTATGTAATAGGTTATAATAAAATAAATAATTAATATTAATTAATTATTTATTATTAATAATACATAATACATAATATAATATAATAAATATAAATAAATAATATTATTAGATTACAAGTAACCATATAAAAAAATTACTTCTTAAAAAATTGATTGTTTTCTAATTAACCATACAAAAAAACCATAAAACTTTGTTCTAAAATTGTATTCCTTCTCTTATAATTAATATTTAAATTTAATGAAGCATTAAATGTGTTTCCTGTTTACTCAAAATTTCGCTTCCGTATTTTATCTTTGATATCTAAAAAAAAAAAAAAAAAAAAAGAAGTAGTTGACGTATATAAGCGTGTTCGAGTCAATACCTAGATGAAAATAAAAAATAAAAAAAGAAATAAATCCTGTTACCAAAGAGTCGGTAAAAAAGACTACGAGAGTCAAAAAAAAAAAAAAAAAGAAAAAGAAACAGAAGCGCCACTTTCGAATAATTTGATGGCTGCCGAAATCCTAATTGGTTTTTTTTTTTAAGACTTTGACCAATGCGGGCGTGGATTTCGTAATACTGGGTATATGAATGACGACGACAGATGGGCTTGTCTTGATAAAAATGATATTCACGCGTATAAAAATTAAATTTGAAAAAGAGAAAGAACTAAATGTGCAAAATATGATCGAAAAGATTCACCAATCATTTACTAATACAACACACTAAAAACCCTTCTTTTATTTTTTTAATACTTTGTCGTAAAATTTACAGTCATTATAGTATAGCTCATCATTCAAATAAGCTCATTAAAAGATGTAAATTACCAATGTTTAATATGCCAGTAGATATATTTATCCTAAATGGTGAAATTCAACTTGAATTTGTTTAATTACCTGCTGTTAGCTTCAATCTTTTAACACTAAACATTTTTCATCATTTAAATAACATTTTTTATTTACAAAAAAAAAACATGACGAACAATTATTACGAAATAGATGAAAATTGAAATAAATTTATAATACTTGAAACTATGAATTATTCAATGGAATTTGTAAAGAAACAAAAAGAGAAAGAAAAAGAAGAAAGAAGGTAGTGTGATTACGATGCATAATATAGTTATAAATTGCATTATTTTACCGTCTGTCTGCATTGGACTTCCTGTTGGTCCTCTTCCTGTTCGGAATTCTACGAGCAAACCATTCTCGCGACGACCAGTTCTCTCTTTCTCTTTCTCTCTTGATATTTTTCTCTCTTTTTAACACAAGGCATGGTTCTTTTCGACTCGCCACCAATGAGATACGCCACGCGAGGATTTTTTTTTTTTTTTGATTTTTTTTTTTCACGAAGAGGCAATTTACGGTAAAATTGCTTGGCGAGGCGTGAAGAATTTTGAGAGGCGTGCAACAAGTGGTTGGGTGCAACAAGTTATTGCCGACAATGTCTGCCGCTTTCCAAAGGGGCTTTCTGTACTACCACCACCACCATCATACTTCTCTTTCTATCTATTTTTCTCTTTCTATCACTATCATTCTTTATACGGAACATAGAAAGATGGGGGAGTTAGGTTAGGAAGAAGAAATGAAGGAAAGGATGAGACAAACTCACGGATTTCGATGTTCCAGGACATGAACTTCACACACTGTGACAATCTGAACATAATTTCAAATATGTTTCTAATATAATATAACCCTTCTCCCATTATTTTTTCATTTATTTCAATCACGAGGAAAGTTAACCTTAACTGTGGCGCCCTCATTTGAAAACGCGCATCGTTTCTTGCCGCCAAAATCGAGCGTTATGACGACTACACTCGTCGATCACAGTTATTAACTGTTTTAAGTGTAGAAAGGTGAAAGAGAATTTTACTTACGAATCAATTAGAAGATCATTTTTTTTGAGGGGGGGGGGTTTCTTTCACGAGCGAAGAAGAAATTCATTTTTTAAAACTACAAGCCGATAACAAATTGATCAACATAATATTTTGTTTTTTTGCTTTCTTTTAGTTGGTCAATCTATTAATGATTCGAGATGTAAAATATTACAGTTTTACTATATATATATGTATGTATGGTTGCGTTGAAGTCACGAGGAGTAAACGCGAAAGTGACTAAGCTGGTTTCTAACTTGACAATGATCGATAAGCTAATCTTAGATCTCGAACGGATAGATTAGATCGATAGAGATGAGTGAAGAAAGAGAGAAAGAAAGAAAAAATTAGAAAGAAAAAGATGAAATCAAACAAAAAGAAAAAAAAAAGAAAAAGAAATGACAAAAAGTTTATGGAGATTTTAACGAGGTTAAAACTTTTCCCACTTGGATCTTTTTTTTTTTGTTTTGTATTTCTTTAATCTTGTCATGCACTGTTAAATCTTGTATGATTAACAACACGAGGAAAATAAGGACAAAATTGTCGTCCTACCGAGTTAGGTTATAAAATTATGATGCTAGGATGATCCTTTCGATTGAACGATCGCCCTGGATGAAGGCCAGAACAGTGACAACAGTGTTTCTCAGTGAAATTTACTCTCTCTCTCTCTCTCTTTCTCTTTTAAAATGTGCTTGAAATAGTTACGAATAATAGTCGTGTATAATAATATGAATGTGCTCGCAACGCCTAGTGAAACTGTTCATCGCGAATACGAGGGATGCTGCATGCATGCATGCTGCAGTGAAGAACTCTCGTGGAAAATCTGAGAAAGAGAAAATACTTGAAGTGGGGGTGGGGGGAGGGGGGAAAAGTTTTGTAGAGAAGACTGTGGAATGAGCGATGATAGTACTAGGCCTCGTGGATTCTGCAAAGAAAAGAGAAGAGATGAGATGAGAAGAGATGAGAAGAGTAAAAGTACGTGTGTGTGAAAACGTCGGTCACGTCGTTCCGCAATTGCCAAGACGTACGACAGGGTGGACGGATAAATGGAGAACGCAAGCAGACCGTCGCGTGGGTGGCTGCCCGTCTGTCTGTCCGCAAACTTTGCACAGTCGTCGCGACGCTTTGCTCTTTACAACTTTGCCACAAGACACATATTCCATCTCTCTTACTCTTATTTCTCGTTTTTTACTCTTCGTTTTCTTTACGATCAAAATGTTGTCTTGGTTATATAAGATATCCAAGTAAAATATTATTCCTTAGATGTTAAAATTGTTAAACCTTACCACTACGTTCTGTCAAATAAACGTGTCCTGTAATTTATAAAAAAAAAAAGAAAATAATAATAATAATAATAATAAATTTAAAACGTATATTGAATGTTACGTTATTCATTTATAAATAAAATAAGTAATGCAATGATTTATGAATTTACATGAATTATTAATTGAATATGAAATACGTGAAGTATTGGTAGATTCATTGTTAAATAATTCGATTGCAATTCAATTTTGTAAGTGCTTACAATTACAATAACGTGGTCTCATACACTGGTACGAAAAGTAACATGAAAATAGCCTAGGTTCCAACGTATTAAAGCATGCCACCCAAACTATATTCCCGTCATCGGTTCACAAGAACTTTCCTAGTAATGCGAGAGGAATTATGTTTCAGAATAGAAAACGTACGATGCCAGAAGAATGCAATTGAAGATGCATTATACAGTAGTATATTTTATTTCCCTACAAAAAAATTTTCCTACGATGTACGTTGTGTGCCTAATAAAAAACAAAAATTACAAAAAATAATATATCTATATCTATATATATATATATAAATGTAAATTGCATTCACACAGCTAGGATTTTATATAAAATAATAAATTAATTTAAACAAAAAGATTTACGTAAGTCCAGTGCCATCTGTTGGTCATAGATTTCGGAATATAACCTAACTTATATCTTATCATAGTAAATTGTTGCTGGGTACAGCTGATATTCACATAAAAGTCAAATATCTTTTGATAATATAATTGAACAACACAAGATTCGTGTTAATGAAGTTTATGTCAGACATACAATGTGTAATTTTGTTTCATATATGAATCCTTTGAAGAATATTTTTTTCTTTTCTATATACAGATACATACAGGAACAATGACGCATGATTAATAAGCTGGTTTGAGTTAATCGTCGCTAAGAAGTAACGAAAGAACAGACACGGGACTTAACGAGACAGATAGAAACCAGAACCCAGACAGAAAGAGTGATAGTAAAGTTAGAAAGAGAAAAAGAAGGTGTAGCCAGTAGTCCCTTGCATTGTTCCAACGGTGTGTATGAAAATATAATTTATGATGGTTGACTTGGGGTGTGACGTACGTTTTGTAAGATAATTTTCACGTGTTGAATATTGTTCAACGACGGAAGAGTTTTACCAACACGTCAAAGTACACACTTTGTCGTAGGTCACATATGCTTTCAAAACGTAACACTTATGTTTCGATTAGCCTTCCTCGACGTATGACACGCGTAAATCCAAACGATTTCGTTTTAAGATGACTCGTAGTCGTTAATAGTCGTGAACGAATAAACGAATGAGCTGATAATGTAAGAAACGTTGTCTGTTAGCAGGGTCAATGCAATAATATTTTGTTACTTCATTTCTATTCTAAAGATATGTACTTTTAAATGAATAGTATGATGACCCTGTTGAATAACACGCATGTTTAAAATTACCTAAGTATAATATAAGTTTTTTTTTTTTTTTCAATCAAAATACTGTATGTCTATCATATAAACGTAAATGTAATACATATATTAAACGTGGGTATGATTTATTCGTTGCAATTAATCTCGTTAAAAGTATTTACTAAATCATTGAAATTGATGACAACGCTAGGTTCACTTGATGGTCGTAAGAACGAGAAAAGCTGGAAGAATGTTTTATTGGTCACGTTAGTTGAGGGTGGCGAAGGTGTAATAATAACGACTATAATATATATTATCTCAAGTTGTAGAGGGGGGATCTTGACGTATGATGAACAGAAATTTCTCCGGGTTGCATGCAAAATCTTACAGCATCTTCCACTGCAAATCTATTCTATCTCTATCATCCATCTCTTTTGTATTCTCGTGAGCTCAATAACGTTGTTGAGGTGTAGGTGGGCTGGGCCCTCTTTCCTTTAGGAAAGAGAGAACGTACAACACAATCGTACACGTGTAACCGTCATGCCAAAGTGTCTCATGTGGACTTTCGAGACGAAACAACGGAACCCAACTTGACGTCTATTCTCGTTCTTTTCTATCCTTTCTATTTCTATTTCTCTTTATCTTATTCCTTGTCTAACTCACTCGCCACCACCTACTCTTTGTTTTTCTCTGTCTCTCGGGAAAGATTAGACACACACACACACCCACAAACGAGTCACTTTTACCTCCTCTCAACATTGTTTCCCCTTTCCTTCACCCCACACATCACCCCGACGAAATATTCGCGATCTAATCTCATGTAATGCGAGATGCCGACGAAAGATTGTTTCCCCCTCCTTTGAAATTCTCTTTTGCTTCCCCAACACATACACACACAAACAAACAAATACATATGTATATATATATATATATATATATATATATATTTTCCTTTCGAAAGCTTATCTGATTCACATTTGATTAATTTAAGTCTCGGTCCCAAATATGAAAATTTATGCGAAATCTTTGTCCCGTTATCAACAAAGTTGGGTGGTGGACGCCTAACCAGTTCACCGGACTCGAATCGGTATCGATGCATTTCTTTTTTTTTCTTTTTTTATTTTTCTTTTTATTTTTTATACACACTCGTGTATATCGATCTACGACCTCTCGTTCTATCTTTTCTTTTCTTTTCATTTCTTTTTTTTTTTTTTTACGATCGAAATAGCTTGTAAAACAGGTCCGCGATTTAAAACACCGGAGATACAACAACACGGACAGATCGAGTATCGAGATATGAACAAGAAAATCGATACAAAACGTAATACGCGTGTTGCTCGAGTTAACGCAAATGTATATTTAACAAAAGTTTAAGTAAAGAGTGTGAGAGTGAAGAGAAAGAGAAAGAGAGAGAGAGAGAAAGGAGGACGTGTTGAGTTGAAAAAATCGAAATCGTCGATAACGTTGTTTGTACGATCGTTAATAAAACGTGTTCGCACTTCATACTGCGTTATTTTAAATTGTCCTCAATAGAAAACAGGGGTGGCAGAGGGGTAGGGGGAAGACACTAATCGTAGCAATGCAACGAGAATCGAAATGACGTTTAAAGAAATCGAATTAATCGAGGAATATCTTGAGTTAAAAAAAAAAAAAAAATATGAAACGAGTAATCGAGAGAAATTGTATTTTTTTTTCAAGGATGCACCACCCTATGGTGGTGGATCAAGTTTTTATGGCTTACCTGATATGCGAACTTGTAATTGTCCCGGTAATCATCGTCATTGACAATTTTACGAGCGAATATACACGTAGGTTATATGTTACACGCGTCTCGCATAAAAAGACATTGCTGCGGGCTAAAAGTAAAGCTGAATCTTTTTTTTTTTTGTATTTTTTTGTTGTTTTTGTTTTGTTTTCATCTTACTCTATCTAAACTCTCTCTCTTCTTCTTATTCTTGCTATTCTTATTACTTTATCCTTTTATTTCTTCAAGTTTTTCTCCATCCATGTTGGTTAGAGCTAATTTACATAGAAAGTATGACAGCAAACTATGAGAATATATATATGTTTATTCGAACATGGTGTCTTGTCAATAAAAAAAAAAAAAAAAAAAAAAAAAAAAAAAAAAAAAAAAGAAGAAACAAAATATCTTTGTCGATCGTAATTTTACGACAATGTTTTTTAATACTACTCAACAAGAGTTTCGAACGTTTCGAATCATCAAACACGTTCCTAGTAGCAAAAGACCTATTAATAATTGTTCTATCTCTCTTTTCATTTCTTTTTTTATCATAAATGACAACTCACAAACGTTTAATAGTCGAAAGACGTTATAAGCTATGATCGCTCGTCAGATCGTTAAAACTAATGATTCGAATAGAGAGTAGGGCGAGAATAAGAGTGTCTGGTTTGTTAGGTTAAAATGTTGCGAATTTACTGTAGACTCAATGACACCGAAAGAAAGATAAAGAAAGAAAATCATAGAAATGACGAAAAGGTATATTCTCAAATAAGCAAAAACGATTTTTCTTCAAACACTAGCCTAACGTCGAGTATTCGATGACACAAAGTTCACTTTTAGGTTATGTAACTAACATATCAGAGAGTTATACGAGTTTGTGGCAAATTTAGATCACCAAACGTAGTTAGAGTAAACTTTAAATTATTTTTACTAATAGAACAAATTGTTAGAATTTTTTTGATTAAAATATTGGGTTGTTTAGAAAGTAATTTCATTTTTTTTTGACACAATAAAGGTTTAGGGGTCACAATAAATTAATAATTGAATAGTTGAACAGAAAAAAGTTTAATCTATCAAATTCAACTGTTTATGCCCACTTGAGAGGCTTAAGTTTAACCTCAATTTCATTTCACAAAACAAAAACGAAATTACTTTTGAAACAACCCAATCAATAAAGTTTCTTTTATTATTGAATAACGAATTAATATTTTCATCTTTTCTATTGTAGTGTCTTTAAAAAAGAAGTATTGTACTTTCCTTATGAAATTCAATGTACGACATTCGAAGTATTAAGAAAAATGTAAAGAAAAAGAGAAAGAGAGAGAGAGAGATGGAAACAAGGGAATGAGAAGCCCAACGCACAACCTGTCTCCAATAAATAAGAGCTCGTCTC
Source organism: Polistes dominula (assembly GCF_001465965.1). The sequence continues at coordinate 527,953 of NW_015149027.1, read as the reverse complement.
TCAGTGATTTTGACAGTGCCGCGAGAGTAAAAATTTTTTTCGTCTTGTGTTAGGTTTATACGTCGTAAGTAGAAAAAGGGAAACACCATCTGCTATCCCCCAGGCGACCATATTCTTCTCCGTCTCCGAAGGATGCAGACGCATCATCCATTTCTTAGTTCGTTGAAAGAGTATGAAAGATAAAAGAAGAAAACAAATAAAGAATGAATCAGAGAAAGAGAAAGATAACCCTTTTTCTTTTTCCTCCCCCGCTGCCTTTCCCCTCCTCCTACTCTTCTTCCTCTTCGATATCGTTCGCACGCATGCACGCATGCACGCACACGGCCAAAAATGCGGTCGTGGCCCGTTTTTGCTTCAACATCAACCAGGAATACGTTTGTTTCTTTTCTCGTGTCGACTGTTCTCGCGAAAAGCGAGATCCTTTTCTCTTCTTCTTCTTCTTCTTCTTCTTCGATCTCCGGTTTTGTCTGCTTGAAACGTCTCATCCAAGTCTGAACTGAAGTCTGAACTGAAGTCTGGTTTGTTCTCGTTACGTTTCGATTCGAATACAAGTTGATGAGAACTTTATGAATACCCTTCAGCACACCCCACCCCATCCTTCATTCAACAGATTTCCGTTTTCCTCAAAGCATTGAACCTTCGTTCAACCAAGGTTCACCCAAGAGGAGCGAATGAGATAGTTAGATAAACTTAATACGCATTAAAAGTCGATTAAGTCCAAGTTAGTTTCCCCCTTCTACTCCCCGTCCCCGCCCCCTCAGTACTTCTCTCACTCTTTCTTTCTTTCTTTCCGAGTGTCTTTTGCTACAGCAGCTTTGCTAAGAAACGCATCATAAAAAAGTAATTAACGTCAATTCGTTTTGTCCCTTCTTTCTTGTCCTCTGCACATTTCTATACGATCCCCCATAGCAAAAGTCTTACCAAAGTTTATCATTTTTCAGACTAATTAGATTTCACGCGAGTTGCAAAATATTCAAGTGGTGGGGTAGGAGAGAGGGTGGTAAGGCCTTAGCCGACAAAACGTTATGGTAACCGCGTAAAATCGTATAATGGTTTGAGAGACGAGAAACCTTGTACAAAACGCCGATATTAATGGACGCTCGTTTGTAACCACGAATGAGAAATGAAATTTTGATAGGTTTTTTTTTTTTTTTATACAACACAAAATAAAAAATGTTGAACAATTGACAGATTTAACGTTTAATAAATCTACTGTGAAATTTGTATTTGTTAATCAATCATTTTTTTTCTTTTTGTTATAATGATGACAATTTTTAAAAACATTCCACTAGATAAAATTATCATCTTTTAAGATAAATTTATAAAAATTCTCTCTTTCTTTCTTGTAATTTTTAAAGAAAATGAAGACAACATAGTTGACACAAAAGTATTCATCTTTCTTTCTCTCTCACTCTGTTTCTTCATCTCAATGCAAAACAAACTCGGCGACGTGTTCTACTGTCGACTGACGTTCCCTGATTTTAGGATGCATCTGTTAACTCTCTGTTAGTGGCTTTAAACAAAATTCGTCTTCTACCAAGCTTGCTTGTACAATACCGGTAAACCTTAACCCACGCAATTTCGTGACACACGGGTCTATGTATGTGTCATATGTAGAGATGTGTGTATGTGTATGCACTCCGATGCCATTGTAAAACTGTGTACCGGTTGACAGTTTCGCGTGACATATCGTTTGCGAGTTAGATTTACTGGTTAACACCCACATGGCAGATGTGCGTCCACATACGCGTAAAACCGTATAACTATTCTCTTTTAAATTTTTTTTTTTTTTTTTTTCGTTTGTTTGTTTTCCCCTAGCGAATGTTAAGGGATACTCGTAAATGCCTAGACAATGGACGACGAAAAGTCGAAGGTAGGTTGGATGATAGTAGTAGTGGTCGTATTAAAGTGGCACGCGGAATTAGAGAACACGGGCTAACATTGGCCGTTTATTACATTGTTCGAACGCGGCACATTCCGTTCGTCCAGTTCCGCGTCGTTGGTATTTCCGACGATGACAGCTAAATGCATCGCTATGATATATCGCTTAGAACGTGGAATAGTTTGAAATATAGTGATACTAGTATTAGTTAAACCTAGGCATACCAACAAATAAAACAGCTACGAATCTATCGTATTATATATCTAACTTTTAACTTTCTTTGAAAGATATTTATGTTTGAAGAAAATATTATTAATCGATAAAATAAACTACTCTATCTTTTAAGTTAGAGAATATCGAATAAAATAAATACATTTTTGTTTAAATTCGTTAAACAGTTTCGATGTTAATCGTGTACAAACAATTATAACTGCAGTTTTGTGCATTCAACACACAATAATAGTAACATTAATACCTACGTTATCGTAAATTCTATTGAAATAAAGAAATAAGTAACAGTATCCTATATTAAATTAAGAGAAATCTAGGAACTTTCGTAAGAGTGTTTCTTTAAAACATATCAAGAAACAAACTCCCACATACGTTTAAAATCCCAGGGCGAAATACGCGTTAATGATACGGTCGACGCGTATTTACGAGCAGAAAGAGAGAGAGAGAGAGAGAGAGAGAGAGAGAGAAAGAGAGACACTTTAACCAAACGAACAACGCTAATGGGATTATAATGGTACCGGGCGTAAATTTTTTTCAGTCGCCATCGATGGCTTAAATACAGGTTCTACAACGTCCGGATGATATATATTAGTCGGCGTAGCATTTAGACAGTGATTTAGGAGAAGAAATAGTTGTCACGGCAGATAAACCCAATGTATTATTAAGCAGGTATACATTTAAAACGTGCGATTACCTTAGTCACCTTTTTCGAATCAACTTTGTATATATATATATATGTATAAACTTATTTAACGAATAACATTTATTCAAGAGGAATATCTTTTTCTGCCTGAATAACGATTAAACCGTCAAGGTGTTATCCGAAAGTCTATCTAAATTATCTTATCCGTCATTCCGCGAATTAAATAGAACGAAACTCGTTTATGATCGATCTTTATCACCGTAGGAAGTCTACCTATTTGTTTATTTCGTGAAAGTTTACTGCCATAGCCAATGTAACAACTCTGTATTAAATTTATTGTTGCATCTAAGATGACCGACAGATTCAAACGAATTATTTTCATAAGTTGAAACAAAAAGCAAACCTATTTGCTTCATCAAAAAACGATGTGAATTATTATTACAATAAAATAAATTACAAATATATATGTATATATGTTACTATTACCTCGTTTTCATTAATCATATTTGGTGACGACATGAGGAAACGTAACAATAATTCACAACTGTCGACAGAACTGCATGTGATTCAACTTAGTTTTCGAGCTAAGAAATTAACACCTCGTTTTGATACAAACGAAAACCAAAAACACCCACTAAACGTCACTCTACGCATTTGCATAAATGCAAAAACAACTGTCTTTTACTATTTTGAACACGTGTGCAACGATTAATTCCTACGAACGATGTCAATAATTTTCATAGTTCATTTCAAGATATGATCAATCACCTGATTGAGAAAAGATTCAAAAAGTACGAATTATAATCAAACTAATTTTCTTAGGGATATCCCGAGATTCCTTGAAACTCGTGGATAATGTAGGAGGTCACTAATGGCCCGGAATGGCACTTGAAACAGCTTCTTTATCGATGTAAACAACCGCTAAACTCAGTGGGCGCATAGTATGCCGTGCCAAAGTGCCGTTGTATTTTTGGAACGCACTCAGCGTCATGGCGTCTCACGTCAGCACGCCCTCACTCGCACCAACAACGTCTCTAACCATAAGTACTTGTTTAGAATAAAAAGAATATGATAACTATGATAAGATATACTCATTGGGTACTTGAAATGTTGAACAAGTAAGATTAGAAAAGCATATATGATACGAACATGAACAATGTTGAACATAACCTATCATACATTATTATTTCTATTATGAATATAATAGGAATATTATATAATAGAATATAATTATGAAATGGGTATAAAAATAAACGACGAATACCAGGATCTCGGTGACTCGGTTAATTGGCAATTCGAATAATCGACGCCCCGTATAATCCAAGGTACTAGACATATTCGCTTTATGAGTTTTCGGATCTTCTTCCGAAAATTTCAACGTTGTGCACACACTAAGAGAATGTTAATATAACGTTTACGAGGTAGCCCGAAGACTGAGGATAGGTCATAAATCAAACGTCCGAGATAGATATCGTCAGTAGTTTCCAACCATCGTTGACATAATACGGACAATATATAATAGTTTGCAACATTTCATAGGGTTTAACCGTTTCGAAATATCCTTTCAACGAATCATGATTTCTAACTAATCAAATTAAAATTTTGAAACAATAGGAATCGTTAATTTATTAAACCCAACAAAAGAATTGTAAGAAAATATTCGGAGCTAAATAAGGGACGAGTTGGTTTACCAAAGGCAACCAATTACTATACGCGAGTACATAAAACGCGGTATCGATAAAAAGGGCAGTAAATTTGGTACGGGGGAGGAGGGATTAGGGAAAGAGATTTATCTTAGTTGGTGGAATCGAGATGATCCAAATAACGAGACATAAATCGACTCCCGAGCAATTTTCGTTAGCGATTCCGGGGGACTCGATGATCATTTCTCATCCGGACGCGGTCGCAGACTACTTGTCCTGGCTATTATTGTCATCGGTGTTACAATACGAGACCAACGAAAGAGGGAGAAACTCCAAAATGAAGAGAAAGAGAAAACAGAGGTGAAAGAGGAGAGGGTTGGTTAATCTCGAAAGAGGCAAACTCGGTTCTCGTACATTCATTCGGATTTCAACTCAGATGCCCTCTGGGGTTTCGTTCACTCGAAGCAGAGGAAAACCATGACGATTCATAGTCTCGCGGGTGTTCCATTAATGAGGTGAGGCCACTCTCCTTGGTGAAGGCGACCGAGAAGCACTGTTATTATAGCTGTTCATAACAGTCAAGCTGGGTGCACAGGCGTTGGCAGGCGTGTCGCCCTTACACACTCTCTCTCTCTCTCTCACTCTCTCTCTCTTGCAAACTATGAAGCATTGAGGGTCTATTTTCACGCGAACACCGTCGTTCCTTGTTACTCTCACCAAATAGTTGAGACACCCAATGGTACTGTTGAGCTTTTGGACACCTACCTCGTAGACTACAACTTTCTCTACATGTCTTATTAAGTTTAATATAATAAATAAAAAATAATCTAGAAGGAAGTATGAAAAATAAGAAGATTACTTAAGTGTCATTTGCTTTTTTGATTTGAAATGAAATTTAAATTTTGTTTTTTATGCTAATTAAAAAGAAATGATGATGATTATCATGAACATTGATAAAAAAGGACTAATTTAAAAGTGTGATTTAATTAAAATGACTGGTTTTGTGGTTAGAACGATTATAGGATCATTAAGTCTTGTTCCATGTGTCCCGTTACAACTAACGAAGTAGAAACCCGCTAAACGTTTCGATCATCGTAGCACCATCAACAACTATTACGCTTTGAAAAGCCTTTTTTCTTGATGGAACAGAGGCGACGAGAGACATTAAAATTATAAATCTTCGTCCTTACATCCAACTAACATTCTTTCATCTACAATCTTGCTTGGTCAGTAATTCTACCTACCATTTGAGTATTTTTGCAGTCAAGTTCATTCTAAATGACGACAACAGTGACCAGGTTGCTTTTATATCAAGATTTTTACCATGGGTAATAATATATTTCCTTTTTGGATTACATAAATTTAAAATAATGAAAAATTAATTTTTAATAAAAGATCAAATTAACAAATGTAACTTAATTATTGAATATTTCAAATAGTCACTAGTATTGATTTATTATTTTGATAGACAAATTTGATATATTTTTAACTTATGAAAAAAAAAAATGAAAGAAATGTCTCTACGACTTTGTCTGAAAAAAATCAGCAAATTAATTTACTCTTTAAAAACGTTAACACTCGTAATACAACCGTGTGAGTACAACGCAGCAAGAAAAGGATGAACAAAAAAAAAGATAAAGTAAGATAGATCAAGAGAGAAAGAAATACAAGGATGATTGAAAAAGAGAATAAAAAAAAAAAAAAATCCAGACAGTGAAGGGCGTGGGAGATACATTTATAAACTCTCATTCTCTGTGTGAGCTTAGAATTGTGTGATTTAGTGACTAAGGAAGAAAATCGTCGCCTCCGCTTAAAGTGTCTCTCATCTTTCTCTCTCTCTTTTTTTTATTTATTTATTTTTTTCTCGTCTCGTCTCGTCTCTTCCATTCTTACGAACAACACAACGTGAATTCATCCTTGTACTTTAAAATCAAAAAATACAAAAATAAGATTGATATTTAAGATGTTATAGAAACAAACACACACACATATATATATATATGTATAACACATTACCATGAATTATATCTGAAAGACAAACTTCCGCCAATGACTGACAGGGATTAGTTTTATCGATGCTAACGAATTCGTTCCTCGTTATGGACCTAAATCCAATTCTCATTATTTATAAACCCCATATGAAATGATCACGTTGATTCGATTTGATTTGGATATAAATTTAACCGATTAACTGTGATCGACGAGTATACTAATCATGGAATAGTGACATTGACGAGTATACTCGTCATGGCTCGATTCTGGCGCCACAGTTAATTGGTTAATACATCGATAATTCGTATTCTAGTGATATATTAAGATAGATAACAAAATTTCATTGGTCATCAAACATTTCATTCATTGTAATATAATACTAAGAAGAAAACTTTTCTAGAATCTGAGTAAATAATAAAAAAAAAAAAAAAATTGGACTATCTAAAAGCTGTCGGTTATCGGCAGACAAGTCGGTTATTAGCCAATTATCGTGAATTATATTCTGGCATCGTTATGGGCGTGAATGAAGTCATATCAAGACCCTTCTCTCGCGAGTAATTACAAAACATATGTGTATGTGTTATGTGTAACGTGTTGGTAGAGTAATTACGGGCACGCGAAAGCCGAACACACCGGTATAATGAAGATGTCTCATGTAAAAGATCCCTATAATAATAGTTGGTAATAGTAATAGTACTAAGATAGTATTATAATCGTCATGTTGAATGTGTCCCCTTTCTCCTCCAGTCCAATGGACGATTATTTTTCCCCTCGTAATTTTGTCCCCAGAAATTATTGTGTATAGTACAAGGAAGATGAAAGTTAAAACGACCACGATGAAGAGGAGAAGGAGGAGGAGGAGGAGGAGGAGGAAGGTAAATAGAACAAGTTTCTATGAAACGATATTCTCGTAGAAGTTTCATTTAGTTGAGAGAGAACGTTTTCGCGAATGAAAATCCTGTTAGTTTTCGAGAATATGTGTGGGTGCACGCATCCAACGAACAAGTTCCATTATTTTCCTCGCGTATTGTAATACCGCTCGTCGGATTCCATTAAGCTAACAAATGCGTACATATATAATCCCGTTGCAAGGGGGAATCTAGAGTGCTAGCATCCATTTTGTGGTGCATTTCTCAATGCAACCGTGGACAGCGGCGTGCTTCTATGAGTTACTTTACTTCTCTGTTTCTTCTTCTTCTTCTTCTCCTTTCTTCTCTTTACACATTTCCTTTCTTATTCTCAACTTATCATCTTCTTAGTTATCTCTATTTTCTACAACCTACGAGATTTGCGTCTTCATTTTGTATATACATATATATATATATATATATGGGAACATGTAATGAATTAAATAAAGACATTGAAATAATTTATTTGATTATGTATAGATTCAATTAGTTATATATTAAAATAAAATGATATTTTAAAATAATAAATTTGTTTTATTCTCGTGAGAAATAAATTATTAATACGAACACGTCACAAATCAACGGCATACCTAAATCCACGTTAGAATTTCGACGAAAATCACGAAAACACTTTGCTCGTATTACTGAGTTGCATGATGTTACTAGTGCGTGGGTACGTCTGACACGACGTTTCGGGGATAGCAGAAATAGCTGCTGGTACCTACGCGTTAGAGAAAATCATGAGAAAGATGGGGAAGGGGCGGGGATTCGTGAAATGTCACTGAGATTCGTTGTGTCTACGAGATTACTATTTTAATTGAATGATTTTCAAGTGAAAATTTCATTCCCGTTCTCTATCTTTCTTACTCTATTTATTTAATAAATGATTTTTATCATTTAAACAAAAAATATATTCTGATGAAATTTATTACATTTTAGATTAGGATTGGTATAGGAGGAGCCTAACTAGACGAAAGATCGTGACACCCTCGTTATTATATAGAGAAATTCCTTTCCGCGTTCAGGACGAACGTCTCTCTAGACAAGTAAGATAAGTTCTAGTTTTCCATAATGTTCGTAAATCTTTCGTCCGAGAGTCTAGCTACTAGAGCCGTCGGGTATTACGTTGATGCACTATTTATAAACACGTGACATCGTAGATGCAAGTGTGGTAGGTGCGGGTGGGCTAAGAAAATCGTTTCGCTGTAACACTCTCAAGAGTAGTCTCATGTTCTCCTCGCCTACTCTCTCTCTCTCTCTCTCTCTCTCTCTCTCTCTCTCTCTTTCTATCCACCTGCTATCGTGTAAGATACTCGAGAGAGAGTTTTCTTCTCTTTCTATTTTCTTCTCTTCTTTTTATTCTTCATGTTCATTCTTCCACATGTCGTTGTTCGTTGTATTTAAAATACCATGTAAGGCCAATGTATTCGATATCGATATACAACGAGAATCGTAATACATTTGTCATTATGAAACGTACAGGATTAAGATCGTATGTTAAAACTATAAATTAATCTTAACGAGTACAGTATCTTTTCTGATTATTATTCTTTTTTTTTTTTTTTTTTTATTCAAAAGAAATTAAGATAGCATGATGATCATAAAAAGGATTAAGATGAAATCACCAGTGGTTAACCGGTTAAAAGAAACTTTTATCTTAAATAGTTGCAACTTCTTACATTTTTATTGAATAATAGATCTTAATGCGTGAAAATAATAAATCAATCAAGGTATAAATAGTTGACCATTTGTAAAACAAGTAATTGACAATTTTTTTCATTAATAGTTGATCACCTTTATTTCACGTTTTATTGAAAAATGTTCAATTTCTGACACATGGTACCCTACAATCCTAAATATTGTTCATCTAAGATTTAATATGCAACATTATTTATCAAAAAAGTACCACACATACTTGATTCACCAAAATGCAACAACTGCAACAACGGTGGATCGTATTAGTAGGAAAGAAGCATCGCTTCATCGAGTCTTCCTCGTACACGCCTTAACAGCAAAAACCAGAATCTTCTCAAAGGTAGCAACTTTTTGGAGCACGTCAGATCAGAATGTAGGGGAATGAAGAAGGTAGGTTGAAGGGAGAAGAGTGGAAAGAAGCGAGATGACTAGAGGAGGTTTGTGGAGGAGGTGGAGGAGGAGGAAAGGAGGATTGCCTTTGTTCGTCTACCCGTATAACTCGGCGATGTATCGCGCGGTGACAGGAAGATAACAAATGTTACACGTCGGGATAATTGCCAGTAGGAATTCGCCTCTTCTACGGGAGCCCGTTGTCTCTGACTCTCGGAAGAGATAGAAATAAACGAGAGAAAGAGAGTGAGAGGAGGAGGAGGAGGAGGGAGTGGGAAAGGGGGAGGGGGGTTAAGAAAAGAGTACAACACACAACCCTGACGAAGAAAACACGCGGTGCATCTTTGCAATACGATTCTGTTCCTTGTGTATATTCGCACGTATATACATGTAGTTGTTTCTATGTACAAGTATATATGTGTATGTGTGTGTGTGTGTGTGGGAGCCATCAGCGTTCGCCGCAGGATGTCCGTTCGAACACAGACGGTGGTCGAACAAACTCTACACGGTTATTCGACCACGCAGAGACGACGTTCTTTTACACCTACACTTTAACCTCCAGAAATTTCTCCTGGACCATCAGTTTTTTTTTCTTGGGTTCTCTTCGAAAATATCTATAGTCATTGTTTCATTTTGTTTCTTTGAGAAATATTTGGGCTGGGGGTTTTTTTTGTTGTTGAATTTTTTGGACAACTTGGTAAAGATTAAATTTGATGTAAATTGATGAAAATGATTTTAGTGTTTGTTATTATTATTATTATTATTATTATTATTATTATATTAATTATTTATTTGTAGTTATCAGGCAACATAATTTATTTAAATTTCAATATTAGTTATCTACATGCAACTGACCATTATCGATTTTATATTGTTTGATATGAAAATTTATAATAGATATGTCGTTTTAATTGAACATCGCATCTTGTGAATCTTTAATTGATAAAAGTAAGATAGAATGATGGTATAAGATTTGCTCGTAATTCTTACATTGCTTCATGATTTAAATCTAATGGATGTCGAAGTGACGACAAATCGACCAATCTGGATACGCCTTCGGGTTACAAGAATACCTTACGAAGGCTTGAATTCCATCAAAAGGACATATCACTGTGAAACATGAATGCAACGCGTACGAGCCAATCAACGATCTTGCGTACTTATTGTAAGCACCTCATGCAGTGATTGCGATTGGTTGATTAACGACCTTCCTCTCTCTCTCTCTCTCTCTCTTTCTCTTTTTCTCTTTTTCTTTTTTCTTTCACGAGATATAGACCGAAGTCGTATAAATCGTGCACACGTTCTACTTTGCATACTCGATTGCCGACAAACGCATATGCTCGCGTATTATCCCACCACTATCTCACCATACTTTTTCTATCTTTTTCCTTATCATTACTCTTTATCCCTCCTCATTCTTCTTCTTCTTCTTCTTCTTTTTCTTATTTTTCTTTTTATTTCTTCCATATAACGCCATTTTGGATATATTACCATTGCCACGTATCGTTAAATGCACTCATTCGTTATACCACGTTAACGTTATTTCTTATTTATTCTATCTCTTTCTACTTCTCTTTTTGTATCATTGATTAGAGTAAGATGGAAATAATCAATTACGATTGATTATTATTTGCATATATCTTAATATCAGAAATTTCATATTGATCGATACCAATTCATCTTTATTTCGATAATTATTTTATTTCAAAATATTATATGTTGTTAAAAGAATGGATTTAAATCTTTTCAAGTCTCACATAATTGCTGAATTTTTAATCAAATTTTTCAGAGTCCTTGAAATTTTATGTAAATAAGAAAAAGAGAGAGTTCGAACTCTCTTGCGTGCCAGATTTTCGATGTACGCCGAATTTCGCGGTATAGGGTGAATTAATGATCCCAGGATGAAGTTTCAGTTATTCCTGTTGAACAATTTTTTGCTCGAAGCGTGTATAAATTCAACGACAAGTATGTAAAAAAAAAAAAAAATTATGAACTACAAGCAGCCCACAACACAACAGGGTAAAATTATCCAAACTATAGGTCAGTGTATAAGATTGTGTAGATTATACCCCTCCCGCGCTTACCTAATGGTCAGTTCATGGTTTAGTATAGACTGTGAACCGATACTTTTCTAATTGTAATATTTAATATCTTTCCTTTCGATGTTAACATGCATTTCATAATACACCATGCAAGAAATAATAAAAAAACACCAAAGAAAATGCATAGAAAAATACATACAATTCATTTTGTTCTATTTTTATCAATAATATCAAATAATCAACTCGCGTAGTAGAACAGTTGCATTTGTTATTTTATTTTGTTGTTGAATGAACACTGTTGGGGATCAGGAAAATGGGTTCAGGGAGGAGGGGAACAAAATATGATCGTGTGAGTGGACTGCATAAACCCTTGCAAACCTTGTATAGGAAGAGTACGACGAACGCCCTTAATAAAGCGGACTTATTAAACGATTACATTAACTTAACCGTCCAACGTGAAGATTAATGCACTCGGTTCTCATGCACCGAACGTCTCACTCGTGCGTTTGGTTTGGTTCCTCTTTCGAGCAAGCTTCTTCTTCTTCTTCTTCGTTCGTTCGTTCGTTCCGTAACGCAAATGGCAGAAAGGCAGAAGCCGACAAGAAATATGATATACACGTTTACCGTCGCTGTATCGCGGTAGCTTTAAGATAATTACGGGCACACCGTCGATAATTTTTACGAATCGAACTACCACAAGATTAGACCGGTCATTTCTTTTTTATCTCGTCATCTTACTTTAAGATATCTTCTTCATCTTCTTCATTCTTCTTCTTACTTTTTTTTTATTTCTTCGTGCAAATAATTTTTAACGCAATATTATTAAAAACATTAATTTTTCAATGATTTCGTGTTAGATTAATGGGAATATATAATTCGATTGTATTATTTGTTTAATGATGAATACATAATAGAAAAGTTTTTGATGCAATTCACATGCAGACAATTGC
>NW_015149027.1:503913-515297 GCF_001465965.1 Polistes dominula | reverse complement strand
TATAATTCGATTGTATTATTTGTTTAATGATGAATACATAATAGAAAAGTTTTTGATGCAATTCACATGCAGACAATTGCAGGTGAATCTTTCAACTTTTTTAATCTGTCATTTGTTTTGGGATTTTATTATCTCGTTAATTGTTTCAATTTATTTTCTAGCATACACCTTTGTGCAAATAATTTTTAATGCAATATTATTATAACCATTAATTTTTCAATGATCTCGTATCAGATTAATGGAAATGTATAATTCGATTGTATTATTTGTTTAATGATGAATACATAATAGAAAAGTTTTTGATGCAATTCACATGCAGACAATTGCAGGTGAATCTTTCAAATTTTTTAATCTGTCATCTGTTTTTGATTTTATTATCTCATTAATTGTTTCAATTAATTTTCTAGCGTACACCTTTGTCAAATAATTTTTAATGCAATATTATTATAACCATTAATTTTTCAATGATCTCGTATCAGATTAATGGGAATGTATAATTCGATTGTATTATTTGTTTAATGATCAATACACATTAGAAAAGTTTTTGATGCAATTCACATGCAGACAATTGCAGGTGAATCTTTCAAATTTTTTAATCTGTCATCTGCTTTTGATTTTATTATCTCGTTAATTGTTTCAATTAATTTTCTAATGTACAACTTCCTGTTATATATCATGGGAAGAGTAACAACAGCACGAATTCACATACCTTATCTTTTCACTGTGGAAACTGTTTTATTTGACATATCAAAATACTATAGGAAGAGTGAGAGAGAGTGCGAGTGAGTGAGAGGGGAGACAAAGGATGAATAACAAATCAAAACACTCAACGTACAGGCTATTATGAATGTGTATGTATATTTCGAGGTATTACTCGAGTCGACGAAAAACGTAAACAGCCGATAACATAGGAATAATAGCCGAGCGTTCGGCACTACCAAGGTTACACGTAGTAACGTACCTCTTTCGTCTTCTATCCTTCAACGAGACAACATCAACGAAAATAAAAGCGTATTAAATTATTTAATAATTTTATTTCTAACGTTATCGTTTCGATTTTAATAGTTTAAAAAATATTTCATTGCATAGAATGGTATAAAAACTGGTTTATTTTTTATGTTACTCTTTATTGAGTTTGCTGATGTAATTACTGTTTTATTTAAACAACTTTAAAGATTTTTAATTAACATTTTTACTAACATTACATACTTGATATGTAATATTGCAAGTAAATAGTTGCATACTTTGATCAATTTCACAAATATTTAATAACTTGAATACCATTCTATCAAAAATATTCAATGGTTTTAATGTGTGCCTTGCCTTCAGAAATGATTTATAGGAACTATTGTAATATACTCTTTAGTATGTTTTAGCTTTTCAGACTTTTTATTTAATTTTATTTTATACATCGTCATCCTAAGGGTAGGATACCCATCCTGCAGTCATCAACGAAGACTAAAAGTAAGTATATTTTACTATCAAACATTTCTATGATAATTTCAATTGATTTTTATTACAACAATGATCTTAATTGTTCTTTTTCTTTTTCTGTTTCAGAAAATCATTGCAATCGAACGCGTAGGCAATGAGATTCTCGTGTGTTGCATCGTGTTAAAATAAAATCTAAAAAAGTCGACAAGTAGATTCAGTGTTGATCGTCGCATGTTAAAATTTCGTTTGCTCGGTTAAGAAACTCGCAAGTTTCTTTTATTAAGTTTAAACGTGTGTTCATCGTCATCCTAAGGGTAGGATACCCATCCTGCATTCATCCTGCATCCATCAAAGTGAGTATATTTTTCTATTAAACATTTTCTCAATAATTATAGTAATTTTTATATAACAACAATTTATATAATTTTGTTTTTATTTGTGTTTCAGATCATCGTTGGAATGATATTCACATTTTATTAATTAAATTCATTTAGAAATTCGTTTAACACTAGATATGTTCACTATTGTTTTGTTCACTATTTTTTAAAAATTTAAAAATATTGTTTGAATGAAAAAGTGGGTAGAGGAGAGGAATTAATATTTATGTATATTTCATTACAGCATTTAAAATAAACATATATTAAAAAAAAATATATTATATTTTAAAATTAAATAAATTGAAATTTTATTAAATTAAAATAATTTAAATTTTTCTATTTTATATATATATGTAGAAAAAAAGTTTGAAATGAATCAGATTTGCTCAGTCTATAAATCTAGTGTTAATTGAATTAACTGCATGTAATGCAGTTTTATAATCATTATTTGTGCATTGTCATCGTCATCCTAAGGGTAGGAGACCCATCGTGCATTCATCATGCATTCATCAAAGTGAGTATATTTTTGTAATAAATAATTCCTCCAAAATTTTAATACTTTTCTGTAATAGTAATGATATTAATAGTATTGTTTTTTATTTCTGTTTCAGATTGCAATCGTGCGCGAAGCAATACGTGCAGTGTTTATGGTGGTATCATCAAACTGCGTGCAATGCAGTTTTTGAATAAGTTGTAGAATCAGTGATCGGGCGAGTAATAAATTCAAATCAAAACGCGAATTATAGAGTTAGTGTTGTTCGTCGTATAATAAAATTTCGGGTTTCGCGATAAGAAGCTCATCTATAGTTTCTTATTTTCGTTGATACCGCGTTTTTAGATTCACGCGAGGTGTGCATCACCATGGTGCAATAGAGCTGCATCTCATTGGAATGCATTGTAAGTATTCATTTGTATTTACATTTTATTCGATTTTATTTTATATGATTTTGAATAATATTCCAGATAACAACTTATCGTTTTGTTCTATTTTATTTTACAGGTATAATCATGGATTCTCTACCTTTCAAAGATGTTGGATTAATTCTTCGATGGATCTTGGATGGATTTTTTTCAATGGCAAATCGAGTATCGTCTTTCATCGTCGAATCAGACTGCAATACTTGCTACGAAGTAGGAGTGTTTTGGAGCCATCGCAGAACTTCTAATGCTAACTGTTCATATTTCATATATGCGTCATTTTAATCTTAAAATGTCACATGTATGGGATATAACGGTTGGTAATGAGTGAGTTTTTATTTAAAGTCCCTCCAGTGCTCAATCATGCTGAGGATGAAAGGTCCTAATCGGCACGAGTTACTGGTTGTAATTATTTAAATAAATTATTGACGAGCACATGAGTAATTCCTTTCTTAGGAATTATATGTATAAATGCATTTCTGAAGGCACACATAAAAATTATATATGACATATACATTGCTATATATCATATATATATATATATAAATATAACTATAAATATTAGAAAAAATCTACTAAAAATTATTTCACATTATTATAAAGAAAATACTTCAATAAATTTGTAAGCAGGAAGAGAATAAGATAGATAAGATAAAACACTGAATTAAAAAATAAGAAGAATAAGACTCGATCGGAAGGTAATTTCTTAGCCATCGGGCAAGAATTTTCCTTCTTCCTTAACTCTCGATATAAAAATGGGAATCAAAATGTGTGTAAATTATAGCCTGCTATCTTATCTCGAAGAAGAACGGTTTAAGCCATCTTCCGTATCTAACGTTAGTTCGTTCTCTCTTAGGTCTTGTTTAATATTATTAAAATTTATTTTCAAATTCACGTCTCTCAATTTTCAAAGAAAAACGATTAAATCATTAGAAACTGACAGACTTTATTTCCCCCCCCCCTCCCTCCTCCCTCCTTGTCTTCCTTATTCTCCATGTCTCGTAGAGAAAGCAAAGAATAAGACTACAAAAATTCTTTTACATCGATGCATTGACTATAGTGAGTTATCTCGTGTATAACTCGTTCTCGGTTCTAAATGAGACGCCGATAAATTATCGTCGAGCTTGTGGTGTATAGACGACGTTATAGAAGCATCTCTCGTTTACAGCAGGTGTACACATTCGGAGCGGTACCAAGCGACACCTGGTGCTGATTAACGAATCGGCGAATCGCTTGTGCGCAGGTAGAAGCCTAAGTGGCCGACTAAATTGCAACGTTATTCTTGTAAACCGCGGCGTCGCCGACTATCCAATTACCGGACGAGAGGTGGCAACTCTCCTTCCTTTCGTACAACTGTACGAGTTCGTTCAAACGGTGTCCAAGTGTCAAGATATTTTTTTCTTATTTTTTTTTTTTTTTATATACCATCGGTACTATGCCATAAATGGAAAATAATGAGAACGTTCAAAGTACAAATCTATTAAAAAAAAAAAAAGAAGAAATACGTGTGTTTATGTAAAATTCATTGAACATTTTTATAAGTATAGTGAAACTAAATCTAGTTGTACTATTCGCATATTTCATTATATCGTAACGTTTTATTAAACTAATATTGTATATATATTTTTCTTACTTATATACTATTTATATACTTAGTTATATACTTATATACTATTAAAGTAAATTGTAGTACAGTGGCATTAGATGTACAACTTTGCTTCCGCTATTTTCCTACAGAGATGGTTTATAGAAAAATGCTAGAAGCAAAGTTGTACATCTATTAGTAAGATTTTATTTTATTTTTTATTACATTATTATTAATATCAAAATAATGTGTTTCATTATACGGAAATCCGTACAATTACCAATTACACTTTTCCTTATTAATTACGCGCGTGAATTTAATTTTAGATTATTCTAAACAATTTGTCTTGTTCTTATCAAAGATCAACATAATTCTTTTTATTCCGATTTATTTATAATAATTATTAATGATACATATTTAATGACATTTAACGAATTCGTGACACATTTAAGATTCGTGTTCATATCTTACTACCCATAGATCGTACATGTGCAATAAGAGTTCTGAATCATTCGAAAAAATAAATAAAAAAGAGACACGATATCTTAAGATGAAGAATACTTAATGAGAAATTAGCAATAAAGATGAACGAAACGAGTGTGTGCAATATTCGAGTGTGTGCAACAAGATGCAACCAAGGATGCAGTGCATAATTTATTCCTCGTCCTTTCATTTACTTTTTGTTCTTTTTTCTTACCACTTAATTTCACGTATCATACGATTTCGTGCGTGTAATTGGTTGAACTGTAGCGTTTGTCAGGAAAACGTTAAAAATCGAATCGTCTCAGTTCTGATTTATAGAGGAAAGTCACCTAATGACGGACACATAAGATTTTTTTTGGAAAAATTAACAAAAATACAAATTTTGCATAAACATATTTAAAAATAAGAATGAAACTTTGATATAAAAATATACAATCGTTGAAAGTGTCACCTAGTATCGGACAGATTTAACTTCGAACAACTAGGCACCAGAAATTTTGAAATCATCCTGACATTGATCACATATGTAGACGTCTGAACATTCAGGAATGTCTGCACATGCTTCATGAACCCATCCATGACAGCTGGACCACTGTATCCAATCTTCATCGTAGTCTGCTAAGCATACTACGCAAGTAGTTCATTCAATTTCAGATATCTTAGTCAGTGGCTGATTTTTCTTATCTCTATCTCCACTTTTTCCCTTAGCTTTTACTTCCTTTGGCTTTCACGTCTTTGGTTTGTTGATGATACTTTTCTTTTGTTATTTTGAATGTAGTTTTCAGTGTCTGGCGTTAAGGGACTAGTTTTGTCCGGTACTAGGGGACAGGGTAATACCAACGTTAGGTAATCTATACCTTATCCTTTTTGAATATCAACAACGAATAATAATTGAGCCTTTTATAAATTAATAAATACCATAAAGATTGTAGCTGTAACATTTACCTGAATCTTACGCGAAATCGACTGCTTCTGATGTTGTCTTGAGATTTACTGATAAATTATGAGTGTCTGTTATTACGTAAACACCTCATATATATTCGCATTTAAACATTTTTTTTTTATAAATTAGAATAAAAACAAAAAATGCACGATTATCATATTTGACATCTATCGATCTGTGTTCAATCTATTGATAAACATAATATGCATAATTCAGTCGGTAACCAAACAAATTATTTAGTTGCAATGTGTAATAATAAAATAATCGAATGATCAAAGATTAAACTTGACAAAATTGAAACAATAAATTATTCAAGTTTGTGTGAAAATATTTTCACGTCTTTCTTATCCCGATCAGATATTTTGTGAAGAAAAAAATTGTATTTTTGAATAAAAATGAATAAATCGATTCCAAAGATGTCAATTATGATAACCTCTGCTATCAGATACCTCCGTCAAAATCAAGGTTCAACGTCCAAGGAAATTATGGATTACATAATGTCGCGGTATAACTTGGAACCTAGCATGCAACGACAGGTTATTGCATAGTAACAGCATATTCTAAGAAAATCGTTATATATATTATAAATATTTAAGTATATATATATGTATGTATGTATTTATTAAGCGATATTATATTTCTGTCAATCTTCTCGGTTGAACGACCCACTAAAAGTGGCACCGATTCGATCGTTAAGTGCCCGTATCACTACGAATTCCGAGTTCGTTATTCGGTGAACTTTGAACGATCGCTGACCGAACAACTAAACGTCACAATAAATTTCTTCAACTGGACAATAAAATAGATATAAATTATAAATATGTCAATTGGTCTTGGTTATCGTTCACACATATGCTATCTGCCAAACTATTAGATTTATTTCAAAACGAATAATAGAAGAAAAATCTAAAAACGTGTATGGAAATATCAAAATGTTCTTATTTCTACGCAAATCCAAATGAAATTTATTTTGATTCGATAGATACGAGCCGTCTTGAAACGTGGTACGAATTATGATATATTTGATAAAAAACGTGACCACTATAAATTGAAATCACTGATGGAATGTGATCTTGGAAGAGAGTTGCTGGATAAACCCGGAAAAAGGCGAGTAAGAACGAAATGCCGTGTAAGTGTGAAAAAGAATAAGAAGAAGAGGAAGAAGAAAGTTCATAGGAGTCAAGGGGGGAAGGGCAAAGGTAGAGGTAGTACTATTAGAAGATGTAGGACCGGCACGTGCGGGGGAAGGTGCAGGTGCATTGCGACAAGGGGAAAGAACTTGTATACTTTGAAAGCGGACATTCCGTTAAAACGGCAAGAACAACTTCGAAAAGATGTGGTTTGTTGCTTTGAGAATAAATGGAAGGATAAATGCGACGACGTTAGTGATAATAGTACCGATCAAAGTCGATCTACCCTTGGCAGCAACAATCCTGAGAATACAGACGATCAAAAGAAATCTTAAAAAAATTGTCTATTCGTATATAAATCCCATGTTACTATTATTACAAATTCTATCTAAGAATTGTCTAGATTCATCTTAACGTCATTTCGTTTGATAATAAATGTCATATCGTAAATAAATTTCTAACCGGTTGAATACACCCGTGTTGTGTTCGTTTGAATTCGTTGATTCGTTTTCCTCTATCGTGAAAATGAAGGAAACACTTTGGTGGCATGTTTGGTTCGTAAACCGATCCTTTCTCGGCGAAACGAATCGTGGTTTTTTATTTTTATTTTTTTTTTTATTTTTTGAAAGATCGTAAAGGAAACAAGCAAGGGAACTAAAACCTTCCTGGGTCTTCTTCTTCTTCTCCCGTAGCTTTTCGCGCGGTACATTGGCACGACTTTCAGGCGCGAACGAGGGTCGAGGTCCTGGCAAAGGTAGTCTGAATAAAACCAACGACCATAACTCTTCGAGCAGAGGGGTCAAGGCGGGTTAGAAAGGATCGAGAAGTGATTAGTGGTATTTACCGGTCCCCACTGAGAGAGAGCCTGCCGATTCCCGGTACCGTTCGGACGTCCCGCAGGGTCCCAAGTAAAATCACAATACACAGATATCTAAGTGTTCCCCTATTCTTCCTAAAGATTTTTTTTTTTATCTTCTTCCTTCCCTTTTTCCTATCTTTGAAAGTTAACTATATGACACTACCAGACAATCCGTCACTCGATATTAATGCGAATCTAACGGTGAACTTTCCTATCATAACGAATATGTTTTTTTTCTTTTTTTTTTTTACTTCTTTTACACCTTTCTTTTCTTAAACCAACCGCATGAATTTCACCTGTTATACAACGTTATTCTACGCGGAGGGTCTTCTTGAAGTCTCGTGTGACAACGATAGAGGATAATGAATGTTCCTAGTGAAATCTCCGAAAGTTATCTAAAAGATCTGTCATTTTTATCTTGCATTGTGCGAGTAAAAACCGGTAAATAGAGTCATATTCATAAGGTTTAAGAACTTTATCAAGTTAGATTATAAAATGAGAAATCATGATATATGGAATATCTTAAGTATCTTCTTTACAACTTTTCTAACTTTTCTCAATACTTTTATACAACTCTATCGATTATTTTATAAAATGCATATCTGTGCGTTCTACTTACGTGTGTTCTTTATCTCTCTTTTTTTTTAATTTTATTTCTAATCACGTTCGGTAGTTTAGTTAACTCAGCATGTGAGCCATTCTGATCATTACTCGTGTCCACGCATCATGTTTTCTACCTGACATTCACCTGTGCTCTTCATAATGCACACGTGGTAAAAGCATCCTTTAAACACCGACAGGGGGGTCTTTTTGGTTAACGAACCTTTCCCTTAATTATTATACATTTTAAAACGTCTTATGTGAAATAATTTTGAAAATTGCCACCCACGTTTAAAAAAAAAAAAAAAAAAAATAAACTATTCACATTTTTACTGTAGGAAAAATCATTTCATTTTATTTGTAAAATCTAACCCTAAATGAAATATGAAAAAGTAATGTACAGGAAGAACTGAAGAGTTGAGTATAGTTATTATATGAAATAATCCAAGGTTGTGTTGTGTTGTGTTGCTTCCGAGCCACCCTGAGCGTAACGAATTGTCCGTTCGAGTTAAACTCTGGAACTCGTTTATGTTAGTTATGTTAGTTCTACGTGGTCTGCAAAGAAGTGCATACGAGTTGTGCAGGGGTCGAAGCAGGTAGTCGTAGTAACGTCTTGCGATAAGATAAAAAACGGGGAAAAGGGTGAGGGAAGAGAGAGAGAGAGAGAGAGAAAGGTTTGCTTGGTGGTATAAGACTATATTTATTATTTAACGAGACATTCTCATCGAAATATGTACCCTAAGCGTATCGTTGACAGAAACGTGATATCATCCCGATAAGGAGCAAGGTACAAATTGAAAATAGGATCATTTGTTGAACGGGGAGAATTGGAGATGAGAGGGGGATGAAGGAAGATTAAAATAATCAAAAATTTAATACAGTGACAAGACAAATTTATATGTGTGAGGTGTTTAATATCTTTATTGTTTCGTTTTTATTTTATAATTAATTAATTGTGCCCCTCCCACGCGTTACTGTACCTCATGTGAGATAAAATACGACGTTGTATTAGATAAATGTTAGGTTATGTTCAAATTTTTTGCACACTCATCGAAATCTATGACCAACAGATGGTGTTGAACTTACCCTGTATCTTTTTCTTGTTTTTTAATTAATTAATTATTTTATAAATAAATTAATGAATTAAAAACCTAGCTAGATGCAAATACAACGTTGTGTTAAAACTTCAAAACAATCGAGTTCTTAAAAACGGTATTAACCCTTTGAGTGTTGAATATTTTTGCCTAAAATGTTTTGTAGGAACAGAATAAATTATTATTAACCAAATTATAATAATAAATAATATAAATAATTAAAGTTTTTCTTTGTGAATATAATTTAATTGATTAATATAAATATTACACGCTAGTTACTTTTACCAAACGCAAATATGCGTCCATAGTACTCAAAGGGTTAAGAATCTTTTCAATTAGTGTCACTGAGAAATGGTTGAACAAACTATTCCAAATATGGATAGAATATAAAAAGAATTAAAAGGAGAAATAGAAAAAAGTAATAGGAGAAAGATTTCACCGTTGGTTCAAGGGTTAGGTCAAGTGAAATGAAGGGTCTACTACGACAAGGTGAAAATTCTTCTTTAAACGACCACTTTTAACAGTCAGGAAGAACTCAAAAAGATAACTCGACGATAGTATCTTTCTTCGGGTGTGTGTGTGGGGGGGGAGTTGAACGATCGCGATGTTAAAACGGGCGCCGCGTTGTGAAAGCAGATCGCGAGCTTATTTTTTCGAGCTTATTCTCACGCGCGTGTTTTTGAACCAAAAGATAATGTCTCCTTGAGGTTAGGTGTAATATCATTAAGCTAGATTTATGTCACCCATCGTACCTGTAACATCTCTGACGTTAGTTTTAAGCCGCATTACTGAGAATAATAATTTGTGTGAGTTTGTGTGCATGTGTTTCGAAACGAACCCATAAAAAAAAAAAAACAGAAAACACACATACTTTCGTGTGAACGTGTCCCTTATTGTTAGTCTGATTAAACTTGAAGAATTTAATTAGTATCCACCTTTGACTAACTAATAAGATCAGACCACTTTTAATTCGTGTGATCCGGCTGACCGATAGGAATTTCAAACTACTCGAATTATCAGCAGGTGGCAGTAGTGTTCTCGTTCCAATTACTCCCCTAACCTCTCTTTATACAATCAAATAAAATTTCATCATTATTTGCATGTTTTTATATATCGATATATGTTAACAACAGTGTATAGAAAATTTCAAATTAAAAACAATCAGTCATTTATATATATATATTTTTTTAATTATGTTTTTCTTTTCAATTATAAATCTCAGACGTTCTCTCCGAGTTACTTTAAGAGATCCAAGACAACCTTTTTCTCTGCCTCGTGTCCAGAGATGTCCGGTATGAGTCACGGACGTTCATTATCGCTTCTTTCTCTTTCTCTCTCTTCTCTCTCTCTTTTCTCTCTCTTTTTGTTTCTCTCCTGCAAGGCGTACGACCGCTTAACTGTTTTGTCCCGACTGATGGATAGCGCGTTCGCACGTTATTACCGGACACACGGCCAGTTTTATGAAGCCGCCAGAGATTGGGTACACGTTCCTTCTTTTATCGGACCACAGATATATTCAAGCATTTTACCTGTGCTCAGGTAACACAACGCGGAATAGTCTTTAATGATAACGCACGTTAACCGATAATCACGTCTCCTCTTACCATGAAATCTTTACCAAGAGGAAAGATGACTGGGAAGGTGGGAAAGGGGGAGAGAGAATCTTGAGAATTAATCTGAAACAACTTTGATCGAAAATCGTAGGAGCCAATAGTAGGACTCGATGATACCTAAAAGGGATAAGGAGGGGGAAAATTAATTACTTTGGTCATTGAAGGAGACGACACTTGCGTTGAGACTGGTTATGGGATTAAATTCTTTATGTTAAAGGGATTCCCTTGTTTAATATTTTCATATATAAACGGGAAATTTTTTATTATAGTTATGAGGGTATATAAAAGAGATCGATACAACAACAACAAAAATATATATATATATATATATATATATATATATATATA
>NW_015149027.1:493836-503888 GCF_001465965.1 Polistes dominula | reverse complement strand
ACATATAAGAGTGATAGGAGAGAATATGCGTCACTCATGTGTATGCAATTTCGTTAATGCTCGACTTCGGGGCAAATGCAGGAAGTCGTTGTAGGGAAACGAGAGCGGCCAAGACGGCGCCCGCATGCATCCAATGCGTCCGTTCATGATTTTCTTAAATAAAATAAAAAAAAAAGAAACGTTCATTATACCAACGTGTTATATAGAAACCGATCAAACCATGAGACGTGTGTGTAAGTGTATATATATATATGTGTAATTACTTTTGTGAATAATAAATTATAAGCTTTAGTAGGTAAAACTAAAAGTAAAAGAAAATAACTCATACACCTGGTAAAGAATAAATGGGCTTACAGTAGAGATAGTATTCGTTAGGCTAACTTTTTGTTTAACAAAGTTACATATTTAATGATATACCATAGAATTTCCGTATTTATGAAAACCGGTAGAATATTACGACGATCTAAAATAGATATAATGTAATACATAAGTATATTATAGATTGAAGTGCGTAGATAAATATAAAAATGAAAAAAAAAAAAAATGAAAAAAATTCAATTTAAATACCTGTCTTGAATAGTTTATCTACCGTTAAAGTTTTTGTTATCAACTTGAAAGCATCGACAGGACAAACACACATACACATCGTCAGTGCATTCGACGTAACAGAGAAAACAAAGTTTGACTCGTTTGGTCGTCGTCTTTTCGTCGTAGTTGTCGTCGTCGTCGTCGTCGTCGTACTTTCAATGTAGCAGCTGGCACCCCGGATACCACGTCGTCGTCGTCGTCGTCGTCGTCGTCGTATTCACCTACAGGAAATAACATCGATAATTACTTATCTGGACCCGCAATTAAGCGGTTTCTCTGATGATGTTGATACGATACGTATACGATTGAGAATTTTAAAGCGGCGGAAGAAAGAAAGAAAATAATAATAAAAAAAAAACGAAGTGAACGAAAAAGGGTGGCCCGTGCTCGCCCTTACACCTGCGAGTCGCAAAATTAAAGTTTCTTCTTTTTTATTTTATTTTTTTTTTTTTTTTTTTTAACAAGCATAATATATAAGAACGTAAAGTTATATTGGAATGAGACAGGACACCAATTTCTTTTTTTCTTTTTTTTTTTATCTACTAGGTGTAGGCGGTCGAATTTAGTATTTGAACGACAAGAGGAAGGGGGGAAGATGACCGAAGTAGAAGTTTTGCACACCGGCCCTTTTTCTTTTTTCTTTTTTTTTTAAGTGTTGCGAATCGCATTTGCATCGTTAATTAAACTACCAGAGTCAACACTGTGTTGATCTTTAACGTTGATAATAATTTTTATTTGATACAATATAGGTCATTACTTGTTTCAACATATCGCTACGTTTTTATTTTTTTTTTTATTGTACAACATCAAAAATTATAGGTTGAACAATACGTATGCAATATTCGTATGCAATTAAATTCATTTGTCTGAACAAAACAAAGTATGCCGAATATGTTCTTACATTTGTTTGTGTTTTAACACAACTTGACGTTCATGTACTTACACAAATATTTATTTTGTATTTTGCATATCAAATTTTAAATATTCACGATCAATTGATCTCTGACAAGATTCTTTAAACGAATAGAAATAATTGCAATAGAATTCTCTCTAGCATATCGTATGCAACTACGACGACTAATATCTATGAACGATTTTCAAGCTAATTGAATTCAATGACGTTATACCGCAGTAAAATATGTTCTTTTTAGTCAGTTTCTTTAAGGTGAGAAGACATTTGAAGTTTTTTCAAAGTCCAGTAAGCAAGCAAGTAAGGAAAACCGCGTGCACAATCGGACACAGTGTGTGCAATGGCGTTGTATACGATACACACCGGGTTATATAGGCACTAAACTCACGTTCGTCGTATAATTCAATGATATCATTTTTCTGAAGAGAACCCCTTAAGAAAGAGAAAGATAAAGAGAGAGAGAAAGGATGTCTTTCGTTACGTAGAACCGGTAACCGTTCGCACGGAAGAAGAAGAACCCACCGGGTTACGGCTCTTGTATTTATATAAAGTATAAATCGAACAGCCGTGCAAAAAGGATAAAAGAGATAGGAAACCCCAAGAGAAAGAAAGAGAAAGAAGGGAGTTGCAACAAGTTCTTCGGGTAACTCACAATGTACCCATGCACCATACAGACGGCTCTATTCAACTCCAAACAATGTAATCACAACTCAGCGCTTTCTCGCGGCGTCTACGACGCTCGGTTATCGATCGTTGAATCGATCGATGAATCGATCGTTTGATAGACAGATCCTTGCCCCAGACCTAAAGTCCTCGCGAACCGTGAATCCAACGTTAATTAATTAAGCGCTTGTCCACCGTTTCGATTAAAGACTCCGTACTCTCGTACGGTACCTGAACTACGTATACACATACATGTATAGTGTAACTATAGTTAAACGTGTATTGATTAGGTTTTTTTTTTGAAAAATCGTAGAAGAACAGTAAGAACAAAAAATGTATGAGAAAAGATACAAACGAGTTTTTTGATAATTCGATCGATAGGATTTTCATGAACACTTTTGTTTTTTGAATTAAATACACGAAGGTAATGTTAACGATGATGAATTCATTTAACGGAGATTTAAAAAATGGGATTGTATTGTTTAAATATTAAATTATTATATTTGTAAGAGATTACTGTATAACAT
Organism: Polistes dominula; assembly: GCF_001465965.1. The sequence goes on along the minus strand of NW_015149027.1, from coordinate 501,200 downwards.
GGTGAAACTAATCGTTCGAGAAATATGATAAGCAAATATGGGGAAAATATTATGACATGAATGTTTAATACACACGTTCATAGTTTGACAAAGAGAGAGATTGTGGAAGGTTAGAATCGATCCTTTTCAAATACGCTTATACCTTTATTCGTGAAGACGTACAACTTTAAAAGAGCTTATAGTTAAATCGTAAAATTAATTGAAACCCTGACCAGGTGATTTCGAAACGAAATTAGGATCGATTTCGTGAAGCTGACGGTATTGGTTGGTGGTGCTCGTTTTCACGCTTCGTCGAAGATTTGGCCTCGTAAGAAACAGAAAAAGATCAAAAGAAAAAGAGAGAGATAGAGAGAGAGAGTGAATATGAGCGCAGGTAGAAAAATAAAAAAACGAGGACGAAGGTAAATTCATCCAGGTGGAGTTCGAAATGAAAATAAGCAGAAAACGAAAAGAATATAATACTTTCGAGCTTCATACTCAACTCGACACGCAACCCATGTAATATACGTACATATATTCATGCACGTGCAATTATATATACGTAGTTGTATTTATATGTATATAGGGTGAACCACGAATCGTAATATTCTGTCATTAGCAATACGATCAATGATATTTTGGTTAAAATATTAAAAAATGTAGTATATATTTGAAAAGAACATACTCTGTTTCAATGTGTTTTATAAAAATAAATAAAACTATGTATAAAATTAGATAAAATAATTAATTAATTAATTACACTCTCAATGGGGTGTAGATGCAACGTTCAAGAAATTTATTATAATTTTATTTATATTTCATTTTATTTAATAATATTTTATTTAGCATAACATGCAAGGTAATCATTACGATGAATAAAAGTAAGCACACTTTGTTATATTAATTACCCAATTTTTTTTATAAAATCCTCTAACACTTAGGCCTTAAAAAATATTGTAGATTCACCTGTAAATTATTCAAGATAATCTTGAAAAAAAAAAACAAATCATTTAATAAAGAATTGATAATAAAAATCGTATTAATGTTTGCATTTTATCTATCTCATACAAAATATCTTCGATAAAATTAGTAATAAAAGATAAGGATTCGTGGTTCACCCTGTATAAGTAGAAAACGGATTCTCGACCTCCTTCGAATTTGAATTATCGTGAGTCGGGTTGAGTAGTTATAAGGTCGTTAATCGAAGCAGGTAGAAGAAGGGAACGTCACCTTTTATCCTTTTCTCTCACTCGATAATTCGCGTTGACCAAAAGATTAGTCTCGTCTTAGGGTCATCGAAGACATATTACGAAAACTGTTAATCATTAGCAAAGAAAATCATCCCTGTCTCTTTCTTCATAAAACCTATCTCAAATGAAACGAAACGAAACGAAACGAAATGAAACGAAATGAAACTAAACGAAATTTTTCTTTCCGACTAAAGTTCCTCCGGTCGTAGAAAAGAAAGTTAAATGATTTCCTTATCTACCTCTTAGCAATAAGAAGGAAGGTATCATCAAGGAAGTAACGCTTATTTCGCTAAGCGTGAAAGTTATTCGACTACGTCTACTATCTCATAGACGAAGTGTCAATTAGTCCTAATTACCTACTTGTTGTAGCAAAGTTACGCTCGTTAACGCAAATTTGCAGTCTTTATTCTTTAATCTATAAGAAGAGTACCGTTTGAAAATCCTCTTTTACGATCCTTATCGATCAAAAAAAGATTAGAAAAGGATTAGTCAAGTTAATCGTGTATCTATTATGAATAGTACTAGTACTAAACTCTGAATCTAACTTTCATTTTGAGTAAATGAACAAATGAACGTTTCCCAAGTTAAAAACATGCCACGTCATTGATTCCTGAGAGTGGGGGAAATAATATTAGGTCTATCGAAAAATTCTGTCCATTTTTTAAATAAAATAAAATAATAAATTATTCATAAACGTTCAACAATGAATTAATTTAATTACTTTGAAACTTTTGCAAACATGGTGGCAATTTAGGAAATGGTGCCTTACTCCTAGTGACGAAAAATTGAACTAATGTTTGATTGAACGGACAACATTTTCCACTAAACCTATAAAGATAAATTTAATGAATAAATCTAAGATAAAACGATCATCTTAGTTAGATAATCTTACGTAGTTTATATTTCTTTTCTCAAAAGTTCATCGTTGAGTTTTTCGCACACCGTTAAGTGTGTAACCCTCTTGAGCATGCACGAAGAACGTAAAGCTCGCTCGCTCGCAAAAGGTAACCTGGAATGAGAAAATTTACGATCGACCGGGGTCGTACTTGGCGGCATCGGCGAGCCCTTTTTCCCTGGTTGGCGGCGAGTGGCGTGATCGAAATCAATTACTCATTAATCGTCCTCGTTCCAGAACCGGGACTGCCCCCGCGCCCGTAATTAACGGTGATTAATTGGATACGATGCTCGAGCTTGGTATATTTTATCGCGTATGAAATTCGCCGCGGGCCCACTATACCTACCTTTGGTACCTTTCGTACCCTTCTTCGTACCCTTCGTTTGGTTCGTTTCTTGGATAGCACAGTCGTCGTCGTCGTCGTCGTCGTCTTCTTCTTCTTCTCGTTCGCGTTTTTAGCAAGTTCTTTTTCTTTCTTTTCTTTTCTCATTCGCATCCGCTATAACTACGACGAAAAAAGGGGATGAGGTGGGGTGGGACAGGAGGGGGGGGGAGGAAAGGGGGAACTGAAACGCGAAAGGTGACGCGAAGGGGAAAGAATATAATATGAGTAATTATTGATCGGCATGCGATCTTGAGAACAAAAAAATGAAATAAATGTATGAGAAAAAAATAACTCACCCTATTGGTTGAAAAAAATCTTTCTCAATTCGATCCCTTATTTTTCTATTTTTGATCCTATTCGATTTGATATTACGTATTATTATATTAACACTTGGCACGCGGGTATACTTTGTTGTCAAGTTACGCGTATAGCGCACGTTTTTTCGTGAATCGTGCGAGAGTTTGATCAAAAATTTCTTGTATCTTATTTTGTATGTTTTTGTCAAATTATATGCTACATATACATTGAAAAATGCACAATTTATCATATACTTATATAAGCTTTTTGTTCATTTTACTGTATATTGTAATTATACATTACCCATCATGCACCAAAAATCTACTAAATACGTATTTTAATGTGATCCGCGCTCTAGTGACAATCTGTAAAAAACGTGAAAACACGTTACCCGCAAGCGAAATGTTAAACAAAAAAAATGTTAATGTGTTGGTAAAGAAAAACAGAAGCGAGAAAACGAAAGTAGAAACTTTCGAAATTAATGAGAGGTTAAAGTTCAACGAAGTACGAGAAGATTAACCATAAGTATTATGATTCATTAATTTCTCTTTTTTATCTATATATGTATATATTTCTTTTTCTCGTGACAACGTAATTATTATTTACGAGAACGATGATAACGTTGAAATCTTGACCATTAACGAAATATAAAAATTGTTCGGAATTTTTTTTTGTTCACACATATATATCAAAGTTGTTCACAAATTTCTCATTCGCAAATCATTTGTCTAACTAATAAGCTGTTAAAATTTATTCGAAAACCTATTATTATCCAACAAAATGAAATTCCTCATTCGTAGGAAGTAATTTAACCAACGCAATTTATCATTGACCAATAGGAAGAAAAAAAAAACAGGACAGTACATCTTAAAATCACTTTCTAAACAGAAATCGCGTTTCAATAATCCATCATAAACATCGGACGCGTTTATTAATACGAAATAAAAAAAAAAAAGATATATATATTTAAAGTACGTAAGATATACAGTTACGTTCTGATTGGTTTAAACATTTCTCGAGTTCTCATTATTCCTTTCCGGTTATATTATATTTATTCGTATCTTAATCTACGATGAAAATCGATTTGTATCGCTAAATTTCTATATAATGGTAGAATAATTTAACACGAGTTTAATCGAGCGTTATAAACAAAAACAAAAACAAAAACATGATAAATATAGAAAATAAATGTAAATATTAGCAGCAAGCAGCAGCGGTTGATTGTAAAAGATTCCTTCGATGTATTTGGATCGGCGTCAGGTTCAAGAGTATAATCCTTAAAATATCCTTTGATTTTCCATCCTGGTGTCTGGTTTAGTGCAAAAAGCAACGTCCAGTAAGTCAGTGACGACGATTCACATCCCGTCGTACCTTTCCTTACCTTTCTCCTTTCAACCAAACGTACGTACGAACGAACGATGAATCTCACGAAGATTCCATCCGTGAATTCCGGTTTTCCGTACAAACTCAACAACGACGAGTGAAAAGAGATGGAGAATAAGATGAGGAAGGTGGGGTGGAAGATGATGTTAAAAGAAGGGGGAAAAGGGTGAAGGGTGTTCAAAAGTCGTGCCAATGGAATTCGCGTAGGCGATTAATTCATGAGGGTGGAAAATTAAGAGCGCTTCTTACCGATTACATCCTTGCTACGTAATTAATTTAAAGGGACAGGGTGTTTTAACGTGGTAACTCTTTGATAAATCAACTTTGATCGTGATATTCAAAAATTGTATCGTTTAGTATAAAGTAAAGTTAAGTAGAATTATTTCTCGATTATCATTGGGTTATCTATTCGAATTTTCACACTCGTGTCTTTATGTTATTACATGTAATAATTATTAATGTAAATAATATAAAGTAATTACTAATTTTCTTCATTTTTTTAATTAGAAATTTTTTTATTTAATATTATATTATTTTATTATATATTTATATATATATATAGTTATGTCTGGAATACTATTGGGTTATCTATTCGAATTTTCACACTAGTGTCTTTATGTTATTACATGTAATAATTATTAATGTAAATAATATAAAGTAATTACTNGAATACTATTGGGTTATCTATTCGAATTTTCACACTAGTGTCTTTATGTTATTACATGTAATAATTATTAATGTAAATAATATAAAGTAATTACTATAATTTTCTTCATTTTTTTAATTAGAAATTTCTTTATTTAATATTATATTATTTTATTATTTATTTTAATATATATATAGTTATTATTTCTCGAATACCATTGGGTTATTTATTCGAATTTTCACACTCGTGTCTTTATATTACCACATGTAATAATAATAATAATTATTATTATTAATTGCAATTAGGAATTTGAAAGTTCATTAACGCAAATAACATCTAATAATTATTAATATAATTAATACAAATTATATATATTATAATATAAACATGTGTAATGTAATGTAAAACTAATATAAAGTTAATACTAATTTTCTTCATTTTAAATAATAATCAATAAATTAATGACCATTGGCTATTTAAATTGGAATTTTTGAGAAAAAACAAAACATATTCTCAAATTTTAAGATATTTCGAACACTTTGAGGCCATGCTGAAATAAAACAAATAAATAAAAAATATAAATAATTTCAGATGAATTCATGCGTTTCCGTATGCACCGGCTGAAACAGTTTACTGGTTTAATTTAATTGAAGTAAAGTTGAATTTAATTTAAGTCAAAATAAAATCATTATTGTTAAAAGTTTATATTTTTATATAGTAAATAAATATTTAGGCTTATGTTTAAATTGGAAAGAATTAACACATTGTTAATGCAAGAGACACGATAAAAAAAAAAGAAAGAAGGAAATAGATGAAAAATAAGTGAAATGTTAAAATTCAACGAAGAGAATTTCTCACGAACGGAAAGGGGTGGTGAGAGGGATGGAGGAGGGGACTATATGCGAGTACCGGTTTAAATGTATGGATATACAAAGATGCATGCGTAGGTGTTTTGAAAAGAGCAAAAGGGCAATAACGTATGGCATACACTTCCGTCGTGTATGTGCGTTTTCTCCGCAGGAATCTTTAAAGAAAATTATAAATTAATTGTTACAAATCATGTAACCAGGACAATGGGACAACTTCGATGGATATTTATCAAAAGGATTATTACGTTAGCGGGTGGTGTTGGCTTATGGTGTTCAATGGAATGTGTTGAATATTTATTTCAATTAAAAATTGAAGTATATGTGCTAACGTGTATCAAAAAACAAAAACAAAACAGAAATTATTCAATGCATGTGTGGGCTTGGCTGCATTGTTTTCAATTACAAAATTTCGTCATCTAAGAAATATCTTTCTCTTTATCTATCTCACATATAACTCATAAGATTTTAGAATTTGCGCAGTGGCTGTTAATTAAATGGAGTCCTAATTATCGCTTGTTTGTCGAAGTTACCACGTAAGAGAAGACATGAAATTTCCATGAGCGATAAATAGCACGGACACCTATTTACGTAGACATTTCTTTGAGCACAAGTAAGATATACAACGGAGATAAATATGTAATTGCCATATATAAAAGACCGTTTAATTTATTACATTATACCGGGTGATTTATAGTAAACGATAGACTGGATTGTATGGCTGCTCGTTGGTAGCACAGATAGCTATATATATATATACATATATATATATGTATACGTGCTCGATTTATCGCATACCACGTAATGAAAACGTTAAAGAATAAACAACGATTAAAACGATCGATATTATATTACTGAAAAAACAAAACAAAAAAACAAATAAAATATAATAGATTATTATTATTGTCCAAAAAGAATAAAAACATTGGGGTGAGGTATGAAAGGGAAGTTGACATCAAATTATGGTATCAAACTCGTTAGTTTCTAATGATCTAACTTTGCAAGAATTGAAATATAAATAAGGTAATAAACTTAGGTAACCAAGTGGGGAGGGGGGAGTAGGGAAGGGGGTCAAGCTTTGAAGTGATATCGATCACGATGAAAATTTACGATAGGACGCATCAGTGCGATTGATCCTAATAGCGATCGATAAATCGTACACCGGTTGGTAAACATGATTGCAAACGTTGAACCATTAGAAGCATAATCGAGGTATCGATAGTTAGATTTCTATGTGCACTAGATGTAATACAACGATTTCACAATGACGAGGGGGCGATATACTTGGGTTCTCTCTGATCAAACCAACTTACCTGTGTATGTTGTTGATTGTGAGACGTTTAAATCATGCACCACCTACACATTTAACACGTGCGATTCGTGAAAATACTCGTTGCTTAGTTTCGATATTGAACAACAACAAAAGGTATACTGAATCGGGTTTTATCTTTAGTATTGCTTTCTATGAGAAACAAATACTGTTGCTGATATTATTACAATAAAATTGTTATTTTGTTGTTTAGATAATTCTCAATTTTTTATTAATTAAAGGGATTAGTTAAATAATATTTTTAATAGTGTATAGATTGTTTTTTAAGTGTGATATATATAAGAAATATTGGGTATTGTTTTTGTTTCAATTTGAAGTGTCTTAAATTATGTT
>NW_015149027.1:468455-490425 GCF_001465965.1 Polistes dominula | reverse complement strand
TATGAAGAACTTATTTACGTTCTAGTGTACGGTATCGACCCTCCACTGTGCGCTCAAAGGGTATGAAGGTTCCCTTCCTTCCTTCCTTCCTTTCCCCCTCCCCCACTTCACTCCTTTACGTGCTTAATTAAACTCCGCTGTACCACCTGGTCGACGTTTCCAAGGACTTCCTTCCTCCGTTTGTTTCGTACCTTTGCCGACGGCATTTGCTTTTACTCTTCTTACCTATGGGATAAATGCCTTAGGTGATAATGAATGATATCTCGTATCGTGCAACCCTTATGTTTCAAGTAGTAAAAGCCGAACTATGCTTTGATGAACGTATGTGTGTATAGGTTTATAGAAATTTGTACTATTCATACTTGGAGATATTTTCTTCATCGATTTATTTAATCATTTATAAGATCTATCGTAATTCATCAGATTCAAATATTCGAATATTTCTTACACGTTTACTTACGGTAGTCAATACGGTGGCACAATGATCCCATACTTGTACGATGATTAATTCACGCACTTCTCCATTCCTTTATACGTGTGTTATTGACTTACATCAGTTGTATATATATATGTGTGGGCATGCATTTTCCATTGCACTATGATTACAATTGCTGCAATGTTACGTAAAACATTTGTGACTTTGACGACCTCCAACACGAGAAAACGCGTTCCCTGCGTTCCTTGTTGTGTTTCAACTTTGTTGCGTCAATCGTGTCGACGTTAATCGACTATGTAATTTCTCTTTCTCTCTCTCTCTCTCTCTCTCTCTCTCTCGATCGTGATAAGTTACGATAGATAAGATTCTGTCATCGTATTATAATTATTATTTTTATTTTGTTAGTGTATACGAAACATTTTAAATCTAATCCATGCAACACCAAAATATTTTTCAATAAATAATAACATTATGTAAATTGATATTCACAAAAATTTGTGTAACATTTAACAATATTTTTCAATAAACAATAACATTATGTAAATTGATATTAAAAAAAAATTCGTGTAACATTGACCAATATTTTGTCGAATATTTATTGTATCATTTTGTTGAAACGTTTAATGTATAAGTTTCATGGGAGGAGGTTAGGTATAATACAGTTTAAATGTTTCAAATGCTAAGCAAATATAATAAAATGTTGTCAAGAAATGACATTATTTTACATAGTAACTTTGTAGCAAAAAAAAAGGGTTGAAAACCTTTCTTTCCTATCCAAAGAGACATTCTCTCCAAATACATGCAAGGATGTCGCAATAGCTCGTTTAATGACAGGTTAGAAATTTCCAATCTGTCACTGATTGCAAGTTATTATACTCTTACATCCTGCGGAAAACTATAATTCTCTAGTTTTTTTATTTTTATTATTATTATTTTTTTTTTTTTTTTATTAAAATACCATTTTACGATCTTGTTACGTTTCCTAGAAAATTGTGTTTTTTCATTTATTTTATATAAAGCTCCTTCTTACCAATGTAGATAAATGATTTATCTAACTTTTTACAAAGTATTCAACCTTATTTTAATTTAGTATTTGAATTTGCTATCAAAGGAATGCAGAAAATTAAAGAATAGTCCTCAGTTGAACTGGACAAAGAAACTATTGACATATGAACACGTTGAGCGCCACGTCAGTCATCGGTGACTGACACGTTTAACTTATTTTATCAATAAAAGTAACACCTCTGGCTTGACGAGAATTTCCCTAAGAATTCGTGTGGTTATCAACGTGTTAATAGATAATACAAAAGATTAATTAATAATAATAATAATCCAACCAAATACAATTTTCAAAATCAAAAGAAATCAAAAGTTTATCAAAGTTGAAAATTTGAATAGAAAGAAAAAAGGGGATGAGAGAAGTTGAGTTAACGACACAAGGAATTTCTCGCTGTTCGAGTGACGGTTTATATATCATAGTAGCAGTAATAGTAATAGTAGTAGTAGTAGTAGTAGTAGTAGTATGTGTAGACGGACGGTGATTTAATGCGGTTTACGAAAGGTAATCCGAGCCACGTATCAACGAGGGGAACGCCCGTTGACTCTGCTAGCCGACTGAACATTATTTAGGACGTCACCCGTTATATGCATTACTAATCAAAGTGGTGTGTGTGTGTCTCTTTCTCTCTCTCTCTCTCTCTCTCTCTTTCTCTCTCTCTCTCTCTCTCTCTCTCTTTCTCTCTCTCTTTTACTGCCTGCCAGTCTGTCTTCGTTTCATTCGCATCATCTTTTTACTCCACCCGCACTCAAACGTACAGAAAAGTGAGTTTTAACGTTCAACGTGAAATCCACCTTTTGCATCACCAAGACGGAATCCGTGCGCGACACCTGTCACCTTCCAAGCTTAACGTTCGTGAGTAATGAGTGTGTGTGTGTGTAAGAGAGAGAGAGAGAGAGAGAGAGAGAGAGAGAAGAAACAACTTCTCAAGGAAAATTCATGATCCGCCGACGTAACCGTGTCTAAAAGATGTCCAAGCGAGATGAGAGATGTGTGTGCCCAGACGAATCGTCTTTTTACGCTATCTTCCTCCCTCTCTCTCTCTCTCTATTTCTCTTTTAGTGTCGAGTTATTACCAACTAGAAGATTCATTCGTGTTTTTATAAAACTGACAAAGCTTCGTATAAATAAAATAAAATATAAAAAAAGAATAACATATATATATACATATATACATCATACTATTGACAAATGTATCTTTCATTTGAATCTAAAGACATAAATGTCACTAAAAAATTTGTTTATTTTCTTTTCTATCTCATATTATTTGAAATATATATATATATATATATATATAGTTTTCAACGTTTTCCAGGTACAAAAAGATCTGTCAGTGCTTACTAACTAAGTTGCGTATAATGAAACAGGATTGGCAACGGTTGCACTTTGGGATGTGTCTCGTCGAAATTCAAGCGATCATCCTCACCGTGTCTGACATTTGTCACGGGGGGAAGATCGTCCATCTCGTCCATGACATGTCCGTGATTAATATTGGTTACGTTTTCTCTTTACTACACTCTAACCCCCCCCCCTTTTCTTTCTTTTTCTCTATCTTTTCCCCACCTCAGCCCCCCTTCTTTCTGCCTATCCAAATATAATTGTTGTCAACGTAGTACGTCGTCGTTGTCGTCGTTTCTAACTCGCATTTATATTCGAAAACTGGGTCATCCGTTGCGCACGAATTCATTCTCATCGAAGAAAAAAGAAAAAATAGATTTAAATTAGAAGACAATAAATTAGAATTTTATTGATGTAAAAAAACAAAAAAAAAACAAAAAACAAAATGTCATAAATTTATTTTTCATTAAATACAATTTTATGAACCACTTTACTTGATTAAAACGATTTTAAACGTTTACCTGTTACGATTAATATCAAAGTAAAATCTTACAAATCAGATAACTCGAATATCGAAATAGCTCGAGAGTCGATCTATAACAAGACAGATAAAACGATAACGAACAGGTAGAATAGTAGTAGTAACGTTTTGAGAAATATCGTTGTTGCTGTTAGCAATGGTTTCAAATCCAACGGGTTGACAGTGTATGAAAAATGCGTGCAATTATAGCACGGAGAATAACAGTTGTCTGTTGACTTGGGTTTAAGAAAAAGAAAGAGGAATACTCCTACCATAAAACCATGTTTTGCAACTGTGTTTGTGAGTGTGTTGAGAATAAAATCAGCAATGTGCGTTTCTAGCAAGTATTTAACTTTCACGGTAGTGATCACAGTAAGTTGTAGTAGAATAATACTAGTAGTAGTAGTGGTTTAATACTCAAACGAGAATTGAAACAAGTAGGGGAAGTAACAGCGTGTTTATAGATTACAAGACGATACTGGAGTGGCGAATAAATAACTGTATTACCGACAGAGGAAACGAAAAGGTCCGATAACATCCAATCCGTGCCAACGACACACAACTGTGTTGTATATAAAAGCAGGATGAGAAAAAGAGTAAGAGAAAACGATNGGATAGTGCGTATTACCTTGAGTGTACTAATAAGAACACTATAAAGGGGGTTGGTGGCGTTTGTATTAGTAGTAAGGGGGGGGGTGAAGGGAGAAGAAGGGGAAGTTGAATCGCAACCCCCTCTTTCGGGGATTACCCCGACAAGGCGGCACGCATCAACGCCGCGCATATTTCTATAATTATTGCCGGCGCCCTTTGATCTACCTTAACCCGACTATCCCGCGACGTTCTCCTCCCTTTTTTTTGAATTTTTTTTTTGTTTTAATTTTATTTTCGTACTTTACGTCCTCGTTCACAACCTCTCGTTCGAGTTTCATTCGATGGGCAAAAGGGAAGAAGAAAGCCAGCCCTCGTATCACCGCGAAATGCTACTGCGATCGGCAATACGCTGATAACGAGATGCCAGTGTGCGAGTTTGCGTTACACGAGAATCCTCCTTTCTCTTTCTTTTATTTTATTTTATTTTTTTGTCTTCTCGTATCCTCTCATCGGCCTTGCTTTGAAGAAGAGAAAGAGAAAGAGAGAGAGAGAGAGATGTTTTAAAGGTAGCCGCCGTTTTAATTCAACGCTTTTGTTCGTCCAAAGAAATCCCGAGCATCGACACTGCTGTTGCTAATCCATGGTGATTAAATGATATCTCAAACATTCGGATGATTAATCAGAGATTACTTTAACGATGTAACTTATGGTTAAAAGAAATTAATTGATGATTATGCAATTTTTGTATTTAATACAAAATTTCATCGATAGGTGTGTTTGAATTATTGAAATTTCACGTAAGAAGAAACATTAGATTCAAGAACAATAAATAACAGTCGCGTGTCAGCAATTAAAGGAATTTTTCGAAAGGTAACACGTTACCTGGTTCATTGTGGCAAAAGAGGGAGGAAGGAGAGGGTTAGGACACACGTCATTAAGGGACGTACGAAAACGTCGACTTATATTGGGGCCCAGAGTGTTTCGGGTGAACGCCATCGAGAGTGTTTCTATCCTTTTTTTCTTTGGTAGGGTAGAAAAGGTAGAAGTGAAGGAGAACGGTAGCAAGATTCACCTGCTTACCTTTTTGAAAACAGCTGCTCGCTCTCTCGACGGTCGTGTGGTTCGTTCGGTCTAATTAACTATCGATCTTTCGGCGTTAATAACGAGAAAGAGAATTTGCTTTTTAAACTTGTCGTACGAAAGTACAACGTTTAATGGAATTACCACGTTACCATCGTCGTCATCGTACCGCATGCGTACGTGCGTACCTTTATATTTTTGAATGTATTTACTTTACAAACACGTAACAACTTTTATTTCGTTTAATCGAACCATCTGTCCTTCTTCGAATAACTTTATTTACTTCTTTTTGGAATTAAAGTTTTGTTTGTTTATTAAATAAAAAAATTCAATGCGAAAAAAAGATCGTAAGACGATTATTATTATTATTATATACTTTTGATGGTGTTAGTAACAAAATGTAAATATGACATAAGAATTGCTTAACAGATTTTTTCGTGTCACCAATCGTGGAACCACCGGACGTCATAGTGTTAATTAAAACGTGGAAAGTGCCACGTCAGTCATCAGTGACTGACATTCAACTTCACTTTCAGGCCGTGTAGTGTCACGCACCGGTGTCTGACGTTGAATTTTTCATTTTGCCATCCGTGGCCTGACGAAGATTTCCGTAAAAATTCGCGTCGCGCTCAACGTATTAAGAATTAAAAAGTATAAAAAACCAACACACGTATTTCAACTTGTCCATTCGAGTTTACAATCAATTAATGAAGATATCTTTTGACTTGGAAAAATATAGTATTTTGTAAATGTTGACAACTACAAGGAACCAGATACACCAACATCCGTTTAGTATAATCCTAGTTGTTGGGATTGCGTGACCTGGTTGCATCCTATGATACGTTTTAAAGCACGTGCAATGCAATCATTCTTTCTTTGTATTGGTAAGACAAGAACGGAAGGAATTAATAGAAAATGCATACACTCTTATATATTCTGATGTAAAGAGAAATAATAAACTGCTGGTCATTAGCACTCGCGTGCATAAAAGTAAAGATCTCCCCCCTAACCCCCTCTTCTTCTCTTCCTCTTCCTCCCCCTCCTTTTTCACTATTGAATGACTTCCGGTCTCAACCTTACTCTCATTTATCCAATAGCAACTCCTCAACTCGTATTTTCGACCAGTTTCATATCTTCGAAACTTTTTCAAGCATAAATCATACCTGAGAATCTTATTGAATACCTGTCCCAATTTTAATAATCGCAGGTAGGGAGTTGTGTATCCAAAAAAAAAAGTTTAACACTCGTACTTCCGTTCGCTATTTCATCTTTTACTCATCTAACCTTTTGAAATCTTTCAAAATAACCATAGAAACTCTAAACGACATCCTTCAAAATAGATCTAATGCACCTGTGAAAGAATGTAAGGTTATATAGTTTCCTATTAAAGAAGAGAAGATAAAAAAGGGTAGATGTGGGAATAAAAAAAAAAGGTTTAGAATGTATAAAAGCATATATACACCCACGCCTATCAAAGAACGTAAAGATACTCTTGGCCCTTTTTTTTCTTCTTAGTTGGATGCTTGACATTCTCAAACGATCGAAACTGCTGCCTACGACATAATATCTGATTTCATGTTTCTCACGGTGTGTGAATTCAAAACGTATGCCGCCCTTAGTCAAATATCATAGAGAAATTTTATCTTTCTTTTTTTTTTTTTTTTACATAAATAAATCAGGAATTAAAAATCACAAAATGTCGAATGGAATTAAATGTAAAGAAATTTTGAGGTATTTTTATAAACAGGATTATAAATGATACTTGTACGATTAGATTTTGTTCATAAAATAGAAGAGAAATATGTAATCCTATTCGCGGAATGATTTGCTTTGATGATTTTTCAAGTAGGCCGGTTTCTAAGCACTTCCGAAGAGGGGTGGGGAAGGTACAGTGTTGGTAATCGTAGCAAAATCTGCAAAACCACGCGACCTAAGATAGGCTTGATACCAAACCAAACGAGTATCGGCTAACAGGTCGTCCTGTTTATGGTTTTATGGTGTTCCGCTACGAGAATGGTCGTAGACGGCAAATGTGGTCTTAACCCGAACCGGCATAGTCTCAGCAGAAAGAGGAATTCTCCGTTTACGATCTTCCCGTTTTGACTGATCTTTTACTTTTTTTTTAATTCAACTTCGGCACCCTTTTCATACTTGCAACTTTTTTTTTTTCTAAGGTACAAATGATTAAATTTAATAATTAAATAAGAGTAAATTGAATAAACATAATTATGAAAGTTAAAGGAATTACAATACATTTGAACATATTCTAAATGAATTTAATATAATATTAAAATAATAAATAATAATATATATTATTTAAATATTTTGAAATTGAAGTGATTATATTAACACTATGCCGTCCGCAAGTCTAATCTAGATTTTTTTCGTGTCACCAACGTGGAGCCATTGGCACTTACCAAATAGTTTACGTATAGCACCAACGTGGACCCACCGGACACGTTAAAGTGTTAATATAATATCAAAATAATTAATAACAAAAACTAAATGATTAATTTATGACCATATTGGTCAAGTTACCATTGAATTTATTTAATTCTAATATAATGTGTACCATGAAATAATTGATAAACTAATTGTTTTTTTTTTTCAATTTGAACTTAAACCACATTCATAATTATGATTTCACATATTAACAGATAAATTTATTAATAAAAATGTAGAAATATGTTTAATGGCGCTTAAGTTGTCGTTGAAAAAGAGAAAGAACTATTAGCTGATTCGAATGGATAGGAGTGCTTAGCTCTTAAATTACTATGACCATAAACGATTCGAACCACTAGAAAATACAGAAATCGCCTCTGGGGACCCCACGGACGATCGACGTTCGCATAACGACAGGTATACCTGCACACACACACACACTCCCTTCTCTTCTCCTCAACCCTCTTTCCCATTCTCTACTTGTATTTTTTGTTTCTCTCTTTTACAAGTTATGCCAGGCGTTTGCCATACGTCACGATAATGAGCCAAAGTAATATCTTATATGTCAGTAAACTTTTGGGTAATCTTTCACTAATACAAAGGTAATATTCTCGTCATAGAACTTGCATGCAGTTCATGAAACTGCAATTAAAAGTAATTATGCATACACTGGAATTTAGAATGAACGGGGTCGCGTTTAGAGACGGGGATTTGGTATTTATGGCAATGAACTTTCGAGTTCTGGAATATCAATTATTAATAATTAATAATAATAATAATACATAGGGTGGTGATATGATTTATATTTAACTGTCTTTGCAAAAGCCAACGTGAAAATTGATATGGTAGATTATTCTATGGAAAAAGGGCTTGGCCAGTATGCTACCAGCCGTCGTTGGTTCATACGTTCATCCTGGCTACTGTCCGTTCATTTCTTTTGATATTCATGTTGAGATGATATTAATCATCAGTAAAGAACGATTAATAAACTAACACTAGAACAACCACCTCAATGAATACTAGGGTGTTAGGGTGTTCTCTATGAAATATCAAGAAGAGGTTAATTTGTAGATCATTAAAAAAAAAAAAAATGAAATCATTATGGTGGTCTTCCTATTTTCATCTCTTTCTATCTCACACAAATTCTATAGGAGTAAAAGTATGATGATGAGTGGTGGGTTGGTTCACGATGGGCACACTTCTCTCGCTTCGGGGCCGTGTACTTCGCACAAGTTGGTGACCTCTTGACCTAAAAGGGAGGACGACGAGGAGCCACCACGTGGAAGAACACCCGTGTGGAGATAATATATTCCCAGTTGTATTCCAGGCAATTTTAACGGGGCGGTGTGGTGTTGCGTTGATTGCGGTCGTTCATCGCAGCTTCGCCTCTGTTCCACCTACCTTCTTGTCTTCCTGAGAGAAAGAGAGAGAGAGAGAGAGAGAGTGGGCCAGTTCGCAACACACTTCTCTTACCTCAGTCGTTTCTTCATCCTGCTTCGTTCCGCGCCACGAGAGACTATGGTTCCAGAAGAATAAGAAGAAGTGGTCCTGCGCAACACGCTCCCTTCTTTCCCTCACCCTTTCTCTATCTTTCTTGGGCTCTAATTTGCGCGCAGCAGGAGCGACGCGAACTAATGCGCGTTGCGCGCGCTAAGAGCAAATCCTTTGGATCTTTGTCTTCGTACACTCCCGCGCTAACGCGCATCCATCATCCCAGGGTGCTTGCTAGCTTAGCTCAGCTCAGCTCAGCTCCCAACTAAAGAATCGACCCTTCCTTTCTTTCCTCTTGTCCTTTCCTTTCTTCTTTCGTCCCTTATTTCTTCTTAATTTTTCTGCTGCTGCTGTTGTTGTTTTTGCTGTTGTTATGGTTGTTGTTTCATTTTTGTAAAACGTGATCGTGCTAGGATCTTTTCTTATTCTTAAGGGATGATTATTCTTTCTAATCGTTCTTCTTTTCTCATCTTCTTCTCGATATATGCTTATACGTAACAACATCAGCATCAGCATCAGCATCAGCATCAGCATCAGTATCAGGCAGTAGTTACATAGACAGATAGGTTGGTTGCTGCTTATACGACTACTCGGAAACATCTAGACAGGATCGTGGAAGAAGGCCTTGAACAAAACCACTCGCCCGCAGAGTTCTACGGACGTTTTTATCGGCAAGGGCTCTTCTCTTCTCTTCGTTTCACCATACCCAACTGAAGAAGAAGAGGAGGAGGAGGAGGAGGAGAAGGATGAGGAAGGAGGCATTGCTCGAAGGCAGTCTAGTGCATCGGAAACTTCCGAGCGACGTGTTCCTCCTTCGACTTTCAAATTCCGATTCTTATTCTTCTTCTTATTATTATTTTTCTTTCTCTCATACTGTTGGACCAGCAACAACCATCTGACCGGCAGCTTCGGGCTGCTGCAATCATATGCACGCGAGCTTCAAAAAAAATCCTTTAAATTTTGCCATAGGATTTATTTTTGATTGATCATTATTCGCATATGTTTTGTTAGATTATCCTATAACTAAATGTGTGTATGTGTGAGTGTATTTCAATATTTTGTTACAACTTTATTTTACTTGATTTTAATTGAATACTTGGTTTGATAAAATTCATAATTATTTTTATGATTACATATTTTGATTATTTTATTCAAAATCGTAGTCAAAAAAGATAGATCTGTGAATGTGGTTAGAAGTTAAAAAAAAAAATATTTCAAAGTAATATATTAATTATTTAAATACAACACAGACCAATGTGATAATTTATTTTCAATTTAAAAAAAAAAAAAAAAGAAAAAATAGGAAAAGAAATGAGAAAGAAAAAAAAATATGCGTCGATGCATCTCTCCCTTGAGGGCTCACTTTAAAACTTCCGACGAATTTCAAACAGTCGTGCGTGATCAACGATGATTTAAAAGGAAGAAGGAAAAAAGATCGACGCGTGATCCTTTATATGCGTCGGATTCTTCGGAAAAGATGATGCACCGAACATATGGTCGAACTCAAGTCTGCATATCATTAACTTAAAACGAACAAACAAAACTTAAAATTAAGGAATCAAAAGAGAACACGAATTATGAATAAAATCGTCAAAAATTCTTCACATTTTCATACAAACATAATAAACGATAAATCATATGAATTATTATATTCGTATCATTTCTATATTCTATTTAATTTTATAGGGAAAAAATTCCCATAAGTCACATATTTGATATCAACCAAAAAAAAAAATTGTATTGAGAATGAGGGATCATACTTGTTGGTTCCTTTAACAGCTGCGATGACATTGACTTTATTTAAGAACATCTTTTGCAACCTTTCCTTTTCCTTCCTCTCTGTTTGTTCACATTAACCGGTATCCCTTAGAGAGAGAGAGAGAATAAAAAAAAACTATTTCCTTTGAATATACTCATTAATTTCATGATTTCATTAAAACGTAATCTGATGCGTTTATACAAAAGCTCATGACTATAAGCTCCATTATAAAACAAGCCTGTACCTAGTGAACATCTTGTTATCTGATGTTTACCTGAATGAATATGAAATCAGTATTATTATTATTAGCCTATTATTAATTACCAATTTGAAAGAATAAAAAATTTGAAAGATTTCTTAGATATCGTAGATTTATTAAAAAAAAACAAAAAAAAAATGAAAGAGATATTTTATTGAGCAAATGAATTGGACAGAAGCATTATGGGGTGATGTGGGGGAGGAAGGAGGGAGGAAGGGGGAATGGGACAGTCAGCATCTTATGGTTAACGATCCTGCTTCTTCTCACCGTGACGCGGCAAGGAGTCCGCCGCCACCGGTGCATCATAGGGCTCGACAAATTAATGTCAAAGGCCAGTAATTGGTAGAGACTTGTGCACCGGCTGTTATTACGAAAAGGAAAGGATATAAGTTAGTATGATGCGTATGCAAGATAAATAAATAAATGAAAAACACAAGAATAAAGAAAGAGGAAAGAGGACTTGGGGTTCTAGTAATAAAATGTTCGAATAATTCGATGGAAAGTTCTCTAATCTCGAACTAATCTACCCAATGGGTTGTTAAACTATTCTAAAGGTTTATCTTTTTTTATTTTTTTTATTTTGTATCTTTTGAAAAATGTTTGAGGTAAAGTTGAAAGCATTAATAAGAGACTCCTCATAAGTCGTTTTCTTCAGTTTTCTTAGACTTTCTTGTAATTTTTGTTATTTTTGTTACTTTTGTATTTTTCTTTTTCTACACAGTCCTCGTGGTGTCTTAATCAGTCGGTTTTCTTATCCGTTAAGATCTCAGCTTTGCCGAAGAGACTTTATGTGACTTTCACGTATTAATTAGCGGCTCGTATACCGCATTATACGATTGACGTTACCTATCTTGCAATGTTTTACAGCGTGGGTTGGTAGCATACGTTCGTATACATTCGTACGTCTACGTTTTATTCGTTTATTCGTTCTACGTTCATTCATTGGCACGCTACTACTACTACTACTACTACTATTACTACTACTATTACAAGGTAAAACAGATTAGAAGTGCCGACGATGCCACACGATCGGCCAATGCCAGAGAATTTTAGCCGATTATCAGGTATGCCGAGTAAATCTTCCTCTCTTTTTTTTTTTTCTTTTTTTTTTACGAGAAAGTGGTAACTGCTGTTGCTACTACTACTACTAACACTAAGAAAATATTTCTCATTTTAATTGAAGTTGTTCCCTTAGACGAGATTATATACGCTTATTTATACCGCAATGTTTTAGATACTGATCGATAAATTGTTGCTTGATTTTTAACTTAGGACAATTTTATTGTATTTTTTTTTTGTTTACCTGTCCTCAGATATCATTTTCGTACAAATAGTTCGTCAAATAGTAGATTATTATTCTTCATCATTCTTGATTGAATAATATCATATAATACAGTAATAATAAGGATGAATATATCGAATGATTATTTCACGATCAAGTCAATCATATTCGTGAGTTTGTCGAACGACTAAACTGTGTGTTCTTGTTTGAACGATAGCAGCAGGTGCTTCGTCATTCGAAGGAACGAATGCATGCCAGGAAGAAGAAAAAAAAGGAGATAAGAGGATGAAAGAGGAGGAGCAGGAGGAGGAGGAGGAGGAGGAGGAGGATGTAAAATGAACGAAGAAAAAAGAAGAAGGTCCGGTTATAATTATCGTTGGTTACATAATTATCATCTTACCATCGGTAAAATTACGTTTATTAATAATTTCAGTCCGTTCAATTTTTTACTAAAGCAAATATGTCTTTTATATAATCCGCAAATATTGATTGATAATACAAAAGAAGTGGTGCTGCAAAAAACCACAATTCAGAATTCAGAATATGCCTAATACTGGAACTATGGTTCATTCTGAATGAAATTCAGATCATCTTCATAAAATTTTGGAACGGGTCAACTTCAAAATCAGGATTTGCAGGACAATCATTCTACCGGTGGTCCTTTATGGTAGCAAAACTTAGCGAATTGTAGGTTAGAATCTTGCAACATGTTCATCCAGGGTTTCCATGAATGTTTTATGTTAGAAACTATTGGGCAGTTGCTAGTGACATCACTGTGTGATTTACAATGCATTTGAATCTCTAAAATATAAATAAAATAAGAAAATATGTTTAACATGTTCCCGCCAACGCTGTAATTCATGTTTCTCGCCACTAGGCGGCTAAGCTTAGAGCTTTTCACTCTATCGGACGGGCCGATTAATTAATAATAATAGGTTACTAAGTTACCAACCTATTTTTTCACTTCTAAAAAGAAATTGGGGTTAGATAGAGAGAGTTATTTTAGCCTACTCGCTAATTTCACGTTCACCCTGGTTCATTTGTTAATTTGAATGTCGGATAAATAACTTTTGTTTTCACAATATTTGAGTTATTTCTTTCTCCTTTTTAAGTATCTAGAGGAATATTTGAAGTACTTAACAAGATCTAGTTACCAGTCATTAAATTGTCTGTAAATTTAAATGAAGTTTTGAAGTAATCTAATGGTAGCCATAAGACGTGTCTCGATTCGATCGACATGATGATGACGATGATTTCATACCACGTATCGTAACGATGCGTGAGTGCATGCGTGAGTGCATGAGTGCGTTTATTCTTACCTTTTAGGTTTGTGGTGACTATACATATAACCACACTTGCGGTTTGCCGCAGTATCCAATAGTTACGAACGCGTCATTATATCCAATCGATATCGAAAGTTTTGATCGGCTCGGCAGCTGGGTAGAAGAAACTCCCCCTTGTCTCCTTTTCCCCATTAGAAAAGGAAAAAAAAAATAGAAAAAAATAAACAGAAGAATCTTCTTTGAGAAATCTTAACTTTGTTTCGTTGATTTCTGTGAAATTACATCCTGTCAAAAAAAAAAAGAAAAACAAGAATTAAACATTTCAAAACTTACTCTCACAAAGTAGATAAAATCTACATTTTTATATTTAAAAAAAAAAACAAACAAAAAATAAAATTTCTATATTTTTTATTAAAAAAAAAACCTGGCTTCGCATGTTTTTGATCAATCGCAAATTTTTCATAGACTCATAGGGGTAGATAAATAATTTATTTTTATTGTTAATTATTATATTTTATGGTTTAGATGATACACAATGATTAAATAAAAGATTTATGTGAAAAAGGAAAGAAAAATTACGATAACTGCGAAAAGAAAATGATAAAAAATGAAAATACTCAAACTATACTTTGAAATTAACATTCTTGTGCATACCTGTGCATGGATAGAAAGATATTAGTTACGTTTACCTATAATATTTTTTTTTTTTTTTTTAATCAAGATTATCTACCGACACTGTTCCAAACCGTACAAGCTTATCTCGCGTAGAATATTGGTTTTGGATTCGATATAATTGCCATTAAAAGTCGTTTTCCGAGTTTCTCTATGTTAACGTAACACCACGTGTATGTTTATAAGTACGTGTGTGTGTGTGTGTGTGTGTGTGTGTGTATATACGTGTATTTTGCAGATAACGCACGCAAAATACATTGACTTCTGAGATGCGACTTGATCAACCTGCTTCCTTTCCCCCCCCCCTTCCTCCCTTCCCCTCCCTCCCTCCTCTCTCTGTACCCCTTTCACCACTTTTAATTCTACCTTTTATACACACACGAATGGGTCAATATAATATATTGTCATCTTAATTGGAATAATTTCTTCGTTTTCTCTTTTGATATCTTACAAACGAGACAGTAAATTTTCACGATTAGTTAATATTACACACACACACACATGTATATAGCAACTTTGTGCATATATATTTAAACATTATATTTAAATATTTTACTTTAATTGCATTTAACATGACTCTCAATATTATTTTCTGTTTTTTTCTTTTTTTTTGGTAAGTCTCACACACAACTTCTATAAACTTTAATTTCAACTTTATCTACAGTTTAGATAATCGTATCTGTAATGTGTCGAATGATTATTAAAATATGTTCTTCATTTTTTTTCTACTTTTTTTTTTTTTTTCATTGTATATGTTACCCATGGTTTTATCTTGGCGTAGTTTAAGTACATCCCATGAAATATATTTTTTAAATTTATTGAAAAATATATTCAAATTATACATTTGTCAATTTTAATGCAACTCAGATAATTTCGAGATTCTTCGAATCAATTTTAATGCAACTCAGATAATTTCGAGATTCTTTGAATTAACCGTAACATATTTAAATGATATTTTTATTAATTAATTTTGTTATTAAAAAATAACCTTGTTTCAATAAAAAAAAAAATACTTTCAACTTTTTCATAATACTATCTTTCTCTTAACTGTGATTGACGAGTATACTCGTCATGGAGTAGTATGTTGACGAGTATACACGTCATACGTATAAACCAGTGACCACATTGGCCATTTAAATTGTAATTTTTTGGGAAAAAAAAACAAACTATATTCTCAAATTTTAAGATATTCAGAATAAATTCGTCATTGTTCGATTCTGATGACATGAAACGGTGCAAGCTCTCAAACGAGGGCGCCACAATTAACTGGTTAATAATCAATTCGTAAATAATTAATGTACCAAGAGAGTTTATACTTGAATAATATTTTGAAGTAACTTTATGCAATCGTAGAATAAATTAATTCGATTTATTAAATTAAGATTCAATTATCCATTGACACCTTATGTGTTAGTTACATAAACCTAACCTAATATTAAAACGAAATTTACAACATAACAAATAATAAATTTTGAATTGGTGGATAAGTAAGGATGACTCGTAAATATTGTTTTCTGCAATATTCTCGTTTAGTATGAATCGATAAATCGTTAGTAAAAGGTAAGAACGAAATCTTATAAACATACCAAACGTTAAATCTTAGGTTATGAATAGAATAAAACGA
Organism: Polistes dominula; assembly: GCF_001465965.1. The sequence continues at coordinate 474,591 of NW_015149027.1, read as the reverse complement.
AACAAACAAAACGAGTGTAAGGAAATAATTGCATAGTGTGAAGCGTTATTGCGGAACATCTGAAAAACGATTAAAAAAAACAAACAAAAAAGAAATAGATGTTGTCTAGTTGGACCTACTCGTCGTCGAACATCGTATTCTTAGGTTAGAGAAGTTGATCAGGATAGAACCGAGTATTTAGTGTCAGCGTTAAAAGCGAGTATGGTAAATCGAAGTTCCAATAACTTTACAACGTTTAAACAAGCGATAAATCATACTTTATCTTAATTACCATCTAATACATAATAAGTTTCTATAAGAACCCCTGATCACAGTGTGTGTACATGTGTGCTTGCATGTGCGTTTGTATGTGTGAACGTTTCCTTCCCCCTTAGCATCATAATTTTCTTACCACAACTTTCGTCATTTTCTTTCTATTCGTCGTACCTTCTGTAAACTTCATTTTGTTTTTTGCGTTATTTGCTCGATCGGAAATCTAACAAACAACAACAACAACAACGAAGAGTCAAGTGTCGGTATAAGACGAGGGTATCCGTTATAATCCAGTTTTATTTCGAAATTAAACGTCGAAAGGAAGTTCATAGTAGGCAGGTAAGCAAAACCACAGGTATATCGACGTTATTAACCCCAACTGAGAGAGGAAGCAAACAAAAAATAAGGGAAGAACAAAAAAGATTAAAGAAAATCAAAATAAAGAAGAAACTATGTGTGTGTGTGTGTGTGTGTGTGTAAGCTTTTGGTTGCATCGAGAGTTGGTAATTAACGAAACATCGCTAACTTCTAATCGTTCGTACGAATCTAAAAGATGGAAGAAGAAGAAGAAGAAGAAGAAGAAGGTGAGGGAGGAGGAGGAGGTAATAAGGAGGGATAAAGTCGAATTTCGAGTAGGGGTACTTTTACGAGTTCCTCTTCTTCCTCTTCTTCTTCTTCTTCTTCATCTTCTTCATCTTCATCTTCGTTTTATTATTTTGTTTTTTCTTTGCGACGTACGAAACGCGAGTGGGCGGAATGTTCAGCCTCCGTATCGAATCAAGATGCTCGTACACCGTAGCGGAAAGAAAAACAACGAGAATGAGAGTGAGAAAGAGAGAGAGAGAGAAAATACAAGAAAAAGAGAAAGAGAGAGAAAGATGGTATCAAGATGACGCACTGCGTACGCACCTGATACCGGATTGTGCGTTAGTTCGAAAGACGACGATGATGCACACACACCCGCGTTGGAAAGAGAAGAGTTATTCGTTGGTAGGTTTATTTTAGAAGCTGAACAACTGAAGAACAGACTCACCAATCCAGTATCTCCCTCTCTCTTTCACTCACTCATTTTCTTTTCCTTTTTTCATCTTTATCTTTCATTTTCATCCTCTTGTTCTCTCTTCATCTTCATTTCTGCATCTTCCTCATTTTTGGATATTAAAAACACACGTTGTATTCTTTCAATCTAATGATATGGGGTTAAATATTGTATTTATATTTGAATTGTATTAATCAGTTAATTGTGGCACTCCATTTTGAAAGTTTGCACCACTGTGTGTCGCTACAATCGACCGATGACGAGTTTTAAGGTTAAAGTTACTTATTTTCACGATAAAATGAACCAAAAATAATAATTTATTATACAAATCTTGAATTTCTTCTTACAACTCATCTTAAAATTTCATAATGTGTTGCGTTTTTCATAAAAAAAAGTTACAATTGTTTTTATAGTTTCGATTATATTTGAATTAAACTAACTAATCAACTGTGCAGCTCCATTTTGCAAATTTGCACCGCTGTGTGTCGCTACAATCGACCGATGATGCGTTTTGAGATTAAAATTACTTATTCTCACGATAAAATGAACTTAAAATACAAAAAATAATAATTAATTATACAAATCTTGAATTGTATATTCATCAAACTCATTTAACTGATTAATACTCGTTTCTATAATTTCTAGAACATTTGAATTGAATTAATTTTTTTCAAATGAATATATAGATAGTGTCATTTAATCTCATGCTAGTTAAAAGTAAAGTAATATATTTATCTTATTAAATACGATCGTTCAAAATTAATCAAAGATAATTATTTTAAACAACACTGCTGTGCGAGATATCATACTTCCATTTTTACGATACATTCATCATCATCCTTGACTAACTGATTTATGATACCTAGCTAACTAAAATATCTATTCTATGTTTTACAAACTAGAAAATAAAACATTGATTATAATAAGCTACTACCACCTCTCCCTCTGTCTCTCCTCTCATTTGTAATCTCACAAATCAATTTCTATCGTGGAATGAAAAATATTTGGTTACACAATCCGTACGATCGATTATAGATAGACAAAATTTATATCTAACTTAGTTACGGGTACCGTAACTTTGATCTTTTAAATATGAGTACACAAACACAGACATACATACACTTATAACAAATCAGAATATTTTATTTATGTTTGTGAAGCGAGATGATAATTCAACGTGAAAAGACGCAAAGAAGTTAGTCATGTAGATACACACACACACATACACAAATACATGCATATATGTGTATAGTTAACTATGTTCATAGATGGAAGCTGATTCGTAGTTAGAAATCACCGTTGGTGGTAAATCCACGTGGCGAAGAAACCTCGTACCTCCCACATACCAACTTCTAAAGTGATGAACGGCCAGGTTCAAGTATCGTTTGACCTTACAACGATGAATAAAATCAACGTATAACTCGATAGTCGAAAAACATTAATCGATTTCTAGATAATTACAATCTTCCTTGATTGAGATATTTCTGTCATGTTCGTCTAATAATAAATGATTATACTTGTATCTTACTTTTATATATTCTTCTCGTTTTTCAAAACATTTGAAATAAACGTTTCTACCACGTGTGAAAGTAATTAAAATGAATGGTATGGTAGGGGTGGGAGGAATGGATGAAGAGGGTTAAAGGGAATGTTGTTTCACTTTTATTTAATTTATTTTTCAGAATTTCGTACTGTAGTCCCCCTTACTTTTACTAAAATGAGAGATAGAATTTGATTTTTATTTTGAATACCTTTTTAGTTGGTTTATAAGTAAAGGATGTCGATTAAAAAGGATCTAAAAAGATTCACGCACCTGCCCTACCCCTTTTTAAAACGCTATTATTAACTTTTAGATATAACTACTCTCAAATGTTTGATGACGCGAATGAATCCACCTGACGTTACACAATATGCGTTTACCGTCAAACAAGGATTTTTTTTTTTTTAGGTTAGTTTCCCTTCTTCTTCTTTTTTTTTTGCCCTTATTTTATCTCAGATTCACGATACGATCCTTTCAGCAACTTTCGCAAGGCGCGAAATTCACATGGTTTCCATGACGTTAGGTTTCCATGAGAACGATTATTTACGTTCTCCTGTCAAGCGTAAATAATAATCAAACCTTCCTTCCATCTCTTAGGACTATGCGGGCACTAAAAACCCCATCACCACCGATGATACTTTCCATGGTCCTTCTCCTCCTCCTCCTCTTCTTATTTCCTTCCTTTCTTTCCCTTTTACTTCCGTTTTTTTTTTTTTCGTTACTTTAATCCTCGTATTTTTCTTTTTCTTTTTTGATAGTCAACGTTATTTTCGATTTAAGTACGCTCGTTCGTTTTGTTAAATCTTCTTTGTGCAACAGAATAAATTTTGTGTCAATTAGTTGTTTTACATAACCTCAAAAATACTTAGTTATACAAAATAGCATAACAGGGATTACGTTTTGTAAAAAAAAAAAAAACCAAACCACAAAACACCATGAGTCTTATTATTATTTTTATGTAATAAATATGTAAACATTTTAGAATTATTGTAAAAAAAAAAATTAATAATCATTTGTTATTTAATTTCATTTATTACTCCACGTATAACGAAATCAAACGTTTAATCAATTTTTACTTGACAAGAAAAATATTTTCATTTTGAGATAAAATAAACTGACAATCATCTTTATCTTGATCGTTATCGATTTTTGCATGGAATCACATGGGTGTAAATATATAAAATGTACCACCATATTCTGCCAACAAGAGTTGGCATAGAGAGAGAGAGAGAGTCGACAGTGAACAAGGTTTTTAAGATTTACTTTAAAACACAACTAAGAGCTCGATTTCCGTGAACGAAGAACGCTTTAAAGCTTGTCGAACGACGTCATCAATTCAACGAAATTACTGCATAAAATCACACCGAATCGCATGCGAGATAACGCGTTACCTTTTTTTTTCTTTTTTTTTTTTTTTTTTTATTATTCGCACCAAGCAAGTAACGCAGCAAAACGAGTATAAATGGAAACTTACATCAGCAAAATTGCACTCTTATTTAATGTTTGAACATTTTCAAAATACAATTACAAATCGGTGATAATAATCAAAAGAATTAGGAGTTAGGTTAAGTTAGAGTTAAGTTAGGATAAGATACCTTCCTAACCCTTTTTGTGTTATTTTGTATTTTTCTTCCATTTCTTTCTCTATTATTTCACGACAGATTTGAATTATAATATGTGAATCAAAATTCAATTAAAAATTTAATAAAATTGTCTTCTCATTTAACGTTTTACCATTTTCAAAATACAATCGGGAATAGGTGACAGTAATCAAGATAAAAATAGTACTTTAAGACACTTTTTTCTAACTCATTTTTTTCCCTTATTTCTATCTCTGTATCATTTTTCGACATATTTGAATAATAATACATGGTGCCATATCATTAAATCGGTATCCACAAGGTGAAACGATTAAACTCCATTAATCTCTAACGTCCATCTAGATGTCTCATTTACTACCCCGATGAATACGATTTAAAGCAAGTAGACATTTATCATCATCCCTCAAAAAAATACAAAAAAATACAAAAGCCTCAACAGCACCAGTCAACTCGTTCACGAGTTAAATCAAGCAGTAGTAGTAGTAGTAGTAGTAATAATAATAATAATAGTAGTAGTAGTTTGAGTATAGTGGAGCAATCGAGATCAGAAGGATCGACATTTCGAATCGCGATTCGTTCGTTCGTCCTCGTCGTGATCGGTGGCCGCCTTTTTTCCTCTCCCTTTCGAAGAGACCAACCAACACCACGCCTTTGAATTTTCACATGTATGAGAGAGAAACGCGTTTTAACCTGGACGATTCATTATGCATAATATTCACCTGCTCCGGCGGGATCGGTTGGCTGCGCACGAGCAACGAGCCTTCTAAGAAAAACGAAAGAGAAAATAAGAGAGAAAGAGAGAGAGAGAGAGAGAGAGAGAGAGAGAAAATGAGAAAGATAAGAAGACAGTGAGAGATAACTATGAAGAAGGTTTTTAAAGAAGAAAAGAGACAAAACAACCAAAGGTGTGGTGCAATAACGTTGAATTCTTTAGTGTGTCCCCCCTCACGAAATAATTACGACAATGTGAACGTAAATACCCGTTTAAGGTACTTACACCTGTATACGAGAAAAAGGAGAAGGAGGAGGAGGTGGTGGTGGTGGTGGAGCTGGTGGTGGTGGAGGTGGGGAAAGTCATCGTGTAGACACTTGAGCGAGAAACACTACTACTCGTTTTCTTCGATGACGCTAATTGCAAAGTTAATCGTATACACCTTTTCTCCGCCTCATCGTCCAATCAACCATTCGTAGCACACTCCTTTTTAACTCACTCTCTCTCTCTCTCTCTCTCTCTCTCTCTCTCTTTCTCTTTCTCTTTCTCTTTCTCTTTCTCTTTCTCTTTCTCTTTCTCTTTCTCTTTCTCGGGGTTTTTGTTTCTTTTATATTTCTATGTTAGTTGTTCTCGTTTATTTACGTAGCTGTTCAAATAAAATGTTACTATAAATATTATATATATAAATAAAATATATAAAAATATAAATAAATAAAAATAACAATATATATAAATATATAATAAAATTGCAATGAGTTTAAAAAAAAAATCTTACACTGCATTTAAATTATAAATTTGTTGAATAGATGATTTATAATATGACGATGAAAACAAATTAACTGATTAAGAAATTTGATTAAGTGCAATTATATAATAACCATAAGAACTAATTTTATTTAATAAATAAATAGAAGAATAATAGTAAAGAAAAATAGAAATGATTAAGGAATAGTTAAATAGAATTAAGTAAATTAGATTAATTAAGCAAATGA
>NW_015149027.1:443114-468150 GCF_001465965.1 Polistes dominula | reverse complement strand
ATAATAGTAAAGAAAAATAGAAATGATTAAGGAATAGTTAAATAGAATTAAGTAAATTAGATTAATTAAGCAAATGATTTTCATCGTCATGATATATGACGATGAAAAAGAATAACTGATTAGTCCACTCTATTAAATGCAATTATATGATAACCATAAGAAGTATTTTTATTTAATAAATGAATAGAAATGATTAAAAGATAATTAAAATAGAATATAAGGAAGAATAATTATCTTAATATTTCAATCATTTTTATTTTGTTTATTTTTATTTGAATGTTTAACGTCAAGACGTTAAGTTCTGAAGGAAGGAAAGGACGGCATAAATTTTGTTCGATTTATGGCTCGCAGATGGTTTTCGAATAAGATGGGTGGGTGATTCTTTATGTCAGAATGACATACGATGGATCTAAAGACAATGGATTATAATTCCTTGAAGTTAAGGGTGCCTTCTTCACGAGAAGACACACATTTAACCATTCGATGCTGGTCAAGTTTAGTGACTGGTAGAAAAGAACTTTGATGGGGGAGAAGTGGGAGAAAACACCTGCTAAACTAAACTAAACTTACTCTACGATCATGTTCATTAAACACGTTTGTGACACTAGTATTATCTTATCTAAATACACATTGAAAATAAATAATTATATATATAAATGAATATTTGTTTATCATGAAGTTGTTAAAAATGAGAAGTTAAAGAAGTGATTTTTGATAAAGGACATTCGTTGAGAGAGATAGAGAGAAAAAAATAAAACGTCAGATGCAACGGACAGGTAATTAATGAGAATGAAATGTGAGAATCATTAATCTTCTAATTAAGAAAGAAATTAGTAATTAAAATGGAAGATCTTATAATAATAATAATAATAATAATAATAATAATTCGAATTTTTAAATCATGTTTATCATTCACGAAACAACCAATTGCTATCTTTTGACGTGTTTCGATAGATAAATTAGACTCAGGTAAATCTTTAAATTGATAAACGTTAGAATATTTATTCGATTATTTACTTTTTTTTTTTTTTGATCAACTGATGTAATTAACTAGTAAATTATTTTTAATCGTTTAAATAAATCAATATTATAATAATAATAAGTTTGATATTTATAATATCGAGTTTATAATTTTATATATTAGAATATATTATAATAATTTTATATATTTGATATTATATTATTTATATTTAAATTTATTATTTAAAAAATAATAAATAAAATAATATATATTTGGATATAAATTAAAATTATTATAATTTAAAATTAATATATAATTTAAAATTGGATATATAATAAATAATAAATAAAATTATAAATATTTGGATATAAATAAAAATTATTATAAATAAAAATTAATATAATATATATGTATATATAAATTTTATTTTATTACACTGTAAAATTCATTGTTAATATCTCTACCTTATTATTTATATATTATTTATTATATAAATTTTTTTTTTTTTTAATTTTTATTTCTAATATTTTTTTTGTTCCTTTTTTTTATCTATCCATGTATACGTTTATCCAGTTAATAATCAAACAAAAAAATAACAAATTAATAAATGATAATTTTGTTCGAAGGTTTTTCAACATTTTTTTTAAACAAATTCTAGCATACCATAAATAATAAAAATATGATTGTAAATATTCGTTTTGGTATAAAGAATCGGTAGTCTCTCTTATGTTAGTTAACGGGTTTAACGAACCGATCCTCCCGCGGGACCTGTCCCTCTTTCGCAACGTCCACCTCCTCAGAGTGCACTGAGAAGAGTCCACTACTGGCGAGTCGGCGCCATTATTAATATTTCATACGGTTTATGGGCCGCTGAGTGGCAGCCCCCCTCTGTTCTTCCTTTTCTTTCTTTTTTTACCTTTTCGTTTTTTTTTCTTTTTATTCTTCTTCTTCTTCTTCTTCTTCTTCCTTCATCTTCTTCTTCTTCTTCATCTTCTACTACTACTACTACTACTGCTACTACTACTACTACTTTGCTTTTCTTTTTCTTATATTCCTTTTTCCATTAACCTCTCCATTTTATTTTTTAGTCTGTTTGGTTTTTTTTTTTTTTTATTTTAAGCATCTTGTCGACTTATCAGCACCACCACCTATACCAAGTTATTTTAAAATGTGTATAAGAAAATTTTTGGAAGATATTTATACATTTTTCTCTTGAGAATTGAAAAAGATAATAAATGCAGGATTATTCCCCCCTCTTGCACTCCCCTAGAATGAGATTGGTATGATTTTATTCGAGATATCTTTATTTAAGTTCACATTTTTATTTCGTTTCAAATTAGACTTCATCTATATTTCAAATGAGATTTATTTTTATTATTTAATAAATTTTTTAATAAAATATTATTATTAAATTAGATTTATAATAATTATAGTGTAATAATCTAGTTACTTTTCTATAAGATAAAAGTATTTTGATGTTATAGGGTTTTTCGTAAAATTCGTGACGATTTTCTGTAGATGACACATAAAGAGTATTATTTATTTAATAATTATTATTAAACATTGTAATAGATATTATAATATTTTTTAATAAATATTATAAATGAGGAATTATAAATTATAAATATTATTATTGTTATATATTATAATATAATATATATTATTATTAAATAATATATGTTATGTTAATAATTATGTTCCACAACCTTTTTCCATTTTTATGAGTAATTACAAAATTTCATTTATCCAAAACTTTTCAGGTTTTTCCAAAACTTTTTAGGTTTTGCCAAAACTTTTCAGGTTTTTCCGAAACTTTTCAGGTTTTTCTAAAACTTTTCAGGTTTTTCTAAAACTTTTCAGGTTTTTTAGCACGAAAAACCTTTATGCCAACCAATATCAAAATACTTGTATCTAATTGGAAAGTAACAAGATTGTTACACTATAATTATTATAGTTACTAGTAATTAGAAGATTAGGAAAATTTGTTTGATAACAATTGAAGATTAGTTAACATTTTCTAAGAAAAAAAAAGGCGGATAAAAAATAAATCTTTTGCTATTATATTCGAGTATTATTCGTCAGAGATAAGAGAGAAGTTTTCATCACCACTGGTGTGAGTTGTTTTTCATGCAAGTCATCCATCCATCCATCCATCCATCCCAACCATCTATCCATCCATCCATCCATCCATCCATCCATCCATCTATCCATTCATCCATGCTGTGCGTTGTACAAATGATTTTTTACTTTTTTACTTTTTCCTTTTCTTTTCTTTTCTTTCTTTCTTTTATTTCTCATCGTCGGGCGCCAGAAGAAATTTCTTCTTCTACGAGAAAAGAAAGAAAACTGCAGAACGTGAACGAACCAACCTATCCCGTTTCTTCTCTCCATTATTATTGTCATAGTCGTCGTCATATACATAGTTGAGAAAGAAGAAAGAATCAAAATAAAGTACAAGAAAGCCAAGTACAAGTTTTTAACGTGAAGAACTTGATTAACGTATCGGCAAGTAACTTTAATGTCCACTTTGTATATCGTCGTACGTATTCTGATAAACCTAAGTCAAAATCCGCCGGAAGAATTGAATGATAGTTGAATAAAATACGTGATCGTTATCACAAATGTATAAAAAATGGGAAGAAAATGGTGAACAAGGGGATGAACAGGAAAAACTGGTGGGGAGGGGGTGAAACGATTTAATATAACGATTTGATCGAATACTTTAAAAACAAATATAGGATTTTCATTTTCATTTTACATTTTCATATAGTAACATACACTCATACATACATTTATATATTAATATGTATTTTACTTATTGTACATGTATTAGCAATGACTAACATACATACATAGATGCACATATATGTATTTTACGAAGGTACATTTGTATATTGCTGCTAACATACATACGTACATGCACATATATTATTTTAGTTACATATATTACCAATTACTAATATACATACATACATACAATCATATATACATATATATTTTACTTACATATATTAGTAATTACTAACATACATATATATATACACACATATGTATTTTATGAAGGCACATTTGTAATTACTAACATACTAATATTCTATATACATATATTTGCAAATACTAACTTAGATACACTAACATATACATATATATTTAACATACATATAATTGCAATTACTAACACACATACATACATGCATATATATTATTTAACACACATACATTTGCCAATGCTAACATAGATACACTCATATATATATATATATATATAATATAAATATCATTGCAATTACTAACACACATACATACATGCATATATATTATTTAACATAAATGTATTTGCAAATACTAACATACTCACAATCAGAAACGTATACACATATATACTGATGTAAAAAGAGAGAGAGAGATAAAGAGAATGGGTGAAGAAGGGTGGTTGGGGGGTTTTGGGGTAGCGGGTTCGTCCCATTTACATCGAAGGCGGCACGCGAAATGGCAGTCGGCGAGAAAGACGAAGGCCGGCTGCGATAAATAACATAACTCCGCCCAAAATATAAATTGAACGCTACCGGCGTGTGGTCTCTCGTATTGGTGCTCTCTTCTACGTGTTATATCTATCTATTTATCTCATTCTATCTTTCTATCTATCTTTCTATCTATCTTTCTTTATTTCTATCTTTCTTGTGAACGCAATCTTAGCGATTCAGTAACAGCAACGCCTACGGTTCGTTCTCTCTCGTTGCTGAACTTTATAAGAACATCGAAAGAGAAAAAGAGAGACACACACAGAGAGAGAGAGAGAGAGAGAGAGAGAGCTTAAGAGAGTAAGAGAGAGTAAAAGAGTGAGAAAAAGAGAGAGAGTGCTATAAACGACTAACGAGTTCGCATCTGCTCGGTTTAAGACGTACAACGCACGTTATTGCGAAGGAGGATTTTAACGAAAATGTTTTTTACAAAATTTAAATTTTCATTTTAATTATTTTCAAAATTTAATTAAACACATTCGACGTGTATACATGTTAGACCAAATCTTTACTGTAGGTGCGTTTGACTATTAATGTTTTTTAAATGTTGTAAAAGCTGTTGTATTTTTTGAAAGTAATGGGTTACAAAAATTACAATATCACATAAAACAAAAAGAAAAGTTTCAAAAAATGGAAAAATGTATTGTATATAAAGTTTTATTATTGTTTGGCATATATATGAACGTAAATTATAATATACAAGTATATATATATATATAACATAAAACATATATATTATATATTATAACATTAAATATAATTAATATATATTATTATAATATATTATTAATTAATTAAATAATATAATGTATTATATATTATAACATAGAATATAATATATAATATGCAGATATATGAAACTAAATTCCAGTTAATTTAATAATACCTTCCATATCACGTGTACATAATATTCAAAACGTTGTATGCATCATATAAGAATCACATGGTAGATTTAATGTTTAACGAAGTTAAACGGTATTCATTTATATTTACTTATAGATGCATGTATACATACAAATATATTATATATAATATTCAAAAGTATACTAAACGTTGTGTGTGTATCTATGAGAATCAATAAGTGATTCCGCATTAAGATCTCGTTGGGCGTGGTGATAAATTACACGGTGACTTAGACGACGGCGGTAGCCTAAGCGTGTAAGGAAGAGCAAAATAAAAAGTGTAAAAGAGATAAAGAGAGAAAGAGAATAGCCGTCGGCGAAAAAGCGTTCGCGTAGAAATACAACGACGTGTAAGAAGAGACCCCGCAACAGCTACTGCTGCTGCTGCTGATGCTGTTGCTGTTGCTGCTGCCGACTGTGGTAATTGGATAATCGATTCCTTCAGTATTCCCCGCTTTTCAACGAGCTAAATGCGTAGGAAATCTCTTGACTTTTACGTCAAGGAAGAAACCACGTGAAAGTGAATTTATTTTCCTTCTCGGTTTTTTTCGTTTTTTTTTTTTTCAATATAAATCAGAATGAAACGTGTGTGTTGCACGCGCGTCTGGTTAAATCCTTAAATCAAAAAAAAAAAAAACGAAAGAGAAAAACAAAACATAGTTCAAAAATCTAATTTAATTACTTTAAAAAATTATTCTGAAATGGATAAAACAAATAGAGAGAGAGAGAGAGAGAGAGAGAGAGAGAGAGAGAGAGAGAGGGAAGTAAGAAGAACACAAAAATATGACGAATTATTATCTTTCAATATAAATCAAAATAAAACTTGTTGAACGAGCGTATTAAATCTGTAAAACAAATCCAATTACTTTCTTAATCTTTTTCATTTTTATTATTTTTTATTTACTTTCAATAATAATTTTAACATGAAGATTGGTCAACTAATTTTGAGAAAAACGTTTCTAATATTTTGCATTGTTTTTTACTCCCCTTATATTTTTTTAAATCTAATCAATTGTTCCGTAGTACGTTAGGGTAAGTAATAGCGTTCTTACTTCCCACGCCGGTAAGTAGTGTTCGATTCTTTGTAGGGGGGATGGTTTTTTTCTAGGTTTGTAAATATTAATATCTTCTTGACAAAAAAGATAAAACAAAAATAAAAGGGTTAGGGAAGAAAAAAAAAATGACGAAATTTATTAATAAATAATCTTGATAAAAATAATTTATCTGCTTTACTTTATAACGAATGACAAGAAGAAGTAGACGGTTATCACTAAAAGGTTGCATTGTTCGAAGAAACAAACAAGGTATTGTGACTGTTCGATTCGCAATCCCCATGACTCGATCCACTTTCCATTGGTTAATTAATCCCCACAACGATTACGAGGACAACGAAACAAAGTATTGAAGGACAATTATGAAAGGAGTAAGAAACAAAAATAGTAAGAAACAAAAATAATAAAAAATAAATACATTTAAGGAATCTTGCGTTTATCAACGTTAACAAAAAAATGAAATAATTAAAAATAAAAAGATAAAATGAATATACATATATGTGGAGATCAAAAAATTCATGATGGTGTTCATTTAATAAATAAAAATTGTCAATAAAAAAGGATTGTCACAAATTACGGCTCTGTCATCGCGACAGCGCCAGGACGAAACTGACTTGTCAGTAATATGTGAGGGTGGAGAGGGTTGAGGATTGAAAAGGGGGATCTTTAATACACTACTTGCGTTTAGAGTAGTAGCAGCAGGTGCATATCTTATATAGGTAACGTCCTTAACTCGTGCGGTGCGTTGCAACAGCAGCAGCACGTGAAAAAGAGAAAGAAGAGTGAGTGTAAGAAAGAGAAAGAGAGAAAGAAAGACTTCGAAAGGGATCGGCAGGAGGTAGAAGAAGGTAGGTACCGGATGGGAAGCTGGATTACGACGAGAGGAAGAAGAAGACGTAAGAACCTTGGCCCAACGGCGCCGGCATAGCCACTACTTTTCTTTCAACCCGATCGTGCAACCAACGAACGAACGAACACCACCCGGAGCGAAACTCCTATCTCGATGTCCTGCCAACCATTCAAACACATATAAGTACACACATATTATATATAGTTAGACATAAGTAAAATAAAGAAAATTATGTCAGAGGTTAGAAGTAACGCTTAGTTATGAGTAAAACGGTGAGTGTAGTGGTGTTGTATATACGTTAATTATTTATCTATTAATTGCTAATCGAGTTTTAATATAATAATAAATAGTTAATATAATATTAACAATAATAAAAATACGAATGACATGAAAAATAATTCACACAATGTACTACGAATAAATGTGTTACCTTTTAAATAACGTTTAGAAGAAATATTTTATTCTTTTTTTTTTCTTTTCTTTTATTATTACTTCAGATAGAAAAAGTTAGATGATAATTTAACACACAGAAATAAAACTCGATAGAATTCTAGTTTTATCGTTGGTTTATAATCGTTGACCACTGTACGCTTGCTGTCTGTTCGCTTGCTGTCAACTTATACGCGAGAACACGACGCAACCGTAGCACGATGATTAATTGTTACAAATCTATATAGTTTTTTTTTTTTATTATTATTATTATTTTATTCTTTTTTTTTTTCTATCGACGGCGCTCCTCTCGCTAACGTTCCTATCGTTTTTTTTTTTTATTTATTTCTTATTTTTCTCTGTCCGTTTATCTTTTCCTTCATTCAATTGGCCGACCTCCTTATAAATATATGTACACACACACTCCTCCCTACCCCTCCTCTCTTTTAACACGCCGATCCCCTGCATCTTTTTCTTTCCTTCCTAGATTTCCATTTTTACCGTCAATCCAGTTGCCCTACCTCCGTTCTGATATTAATTATGGAAAACGTGTTCGCTTTACGATAGATAAAAAACAATTTAAAAAAAAAATGTATATATGTATGTATTATAGTTTACTTCAATAATAAGTCGCGTTCGAAGTTAAAGTTGTCCACACCTAATTTAAAATTGTTACTATAATTATGAAAGTGGTCTATGACAAAATTTAAAAAGAAAACAAATTGAGTTTGTCAATTATCTTTTATACAACACACGTTAATTTTCAAATTTAATTTTACCTAATTACAATAATATCAAATCATTTATTTTGTGTATTATTTTGTAATATATATAATATTTCAATTATAACAATGTAGTATAATATAATAAATAATAATAGTTTAATTTACAAATAATTTATGCTATTAGATTGAATTACAATATATAATATTGTAATTATAATAATATACTATAATATAATAAATAATAATAATATAATTTACAAATAATTTATGTAATTATATTGAATTACAATATAATTTTTCACAATATTGTCAAAAATCAATGTAATTATTAGAAGATATTAGAAATATTAATAGAAATAATGTTTGTTATTTTAATATTTTATAGAATTCCTAAAGTTTTCAAATGTTTAAAATAATTTCAATTTCATTCGAAACAATTCCAAAAATAATTCTTTAAATATCTCGTAACAAAAGGTAATATGATTTACATCATTCTTATAATTATAGATAAAATTAATCAATGGTGTTTTAAGATCGTTCACCATCTCAATCATCGTTGCAATTTTCGAATGATCTTTTTTGTTTTAATCATCACGTAGTGTTTTTTTCTACTCATTCAGATAAATATCTAAATGAACAACGTATACTTGAAAGATGACGTAGAGTAAAAAGATAATAATGAGAGAGATAGAAAAGTAAAAGAAAAAAAAATATTCAACAGTCTTCTTCTTCGTCTTCTTCTTCTTCTTCTTCTTCCTGTTCTTATTTTTCTTACTTCGTTGTTTTTTTTTTCCTTTTACGTGTAGGTGGTCAGACTTAATGGGGGAAGTAAAACGATGAGCTTTTAAAACTGCTATGGGGGAAGTAGTAGTAGATATCTGACGAAGGTGCAACGAGAGGTTTTCAATTTAGAGCACCTGCCGTCAAATTGTTACAGCTATCGATCGAGAAAGACGGACAGACAGACAGTCAGACAGAGAGAGAGAGAGAGAGAGAGAGAGAGAGAGAGAGAGTAATAGTGTCTATATATATATATTATATATATATGTGTGTGCATGTGTGTATGTATTACCGGTAAATCGATCTCGCTTTGCTCGGCAACAGTTATACTTATAGGATATAAAGAGGGAGGAATCGTTTCATAACGGGAATTAAAATCATGGAAAATGATTATGATCTCTATACGATGTTATTTAATAATAAAAAAATATAAAAATATAAAAAAAAAAAATAAAAAAATAAACGATGATTGAAAAGATCAAACCCCGGGGTTAAGAATATTATCATTATTACTATTATTATTATTATTATAGATTAAAGTTTTCAATGTTTTTTTTTTTTTTATTTTCATCGTGAATATGGTTTTAACGGTGTCTACTAGCATGCATAAAAATGTCCCATAGAAAAATGTGAATTACTATTATAGAATAAAATTTTTATATTATATACGAAAGTTGTGCTTGCTAAGATTCAAATGAAAAAAAAAAAGAAAAAAAGAACCATTTGTATATTATAGTTACACACACACATATACATATGTATATTTATATTTGTGTTGTACTATGTTGTTTAATAATAAAAAAAAAATAAATAAATGTGATGATTTTGAAAATATCAAACCAAGGGGTTAAAAATATTATTACTATTATTATTATCTATTAAAGTTTCCAATTTATTTTTTTATTTCTTTTTTCTCTACTTCGATAACAGTGGTGTATCAAGCGTAAAAATGTCCCATAGAAAAACGAATCAAACGAATCACGTAGGATGAAATTTGTTCATATTATCTATGAAACCGGCACGTGCTATATAAGATTCAAATGAGAATAAAAAAAATGTTTTTATATTATAATTACACACATAAGTTTATACATATACGTATGTGTGTATGTGTATGTATACAGGTATATGTATGTGTAACCTATTAAAGTTTCGTGTAAACGCGTTTGAGTAGAATCGACGTTCAACTTAACCCCGTAGGATTACTATATCTGGAACGATGAAAATATAAAAGCAAAAGAGAGAGATAGAGATAGATAGAGAGAAAGATAGAGAGAAAGAGAGAGAGAGAGAGAGAGAGAGAGAGAGAGAGAGATAGCATGTGCCACCGCAAGAGAAGAAAAAAACGTTCGTTCATTCCACCTTTTTACACCGTGTCGAATTGGGATCATGCAAAACTGGATATTTAATTAACGCTGGTAAATCAGCGCGTTATGAAAGCAGCTGTTGCTCGTTAAAGTAAAAACGCATTTCGACTTCGGTTTAAAAAAAAACAAAAACAAAAAAAAAAGAAAAAAATGAACGTCACGCAATGACCGAGAGAGACAACGAGAGACCCATCATCCTTCTTCGATGGGGCAAGTTCAGTTTCAAATTAGTTTTAACATCCCTTTTTTTTTATTTATTCTTATTTTATTGTTATCCTGTTTTATAGTCACTTTCGATGAATCCTAAACTACGAGTTTTCGTTTTTTTTTATTATAGTGTTTCACATTTTGTTTTTTAAGTTTTCAATTCTATTTTGAAATTCAATGTTAAAATTCTATTTAAAAAATAATATCATTCTATTTAAATGCAATTCTATTTTTAATGTATTAATAATTTGTTATTTAATTTTTCAATTCTACTTGAAAATTCAATGTTGAAATTCTATTGAAAAAAATATTATTATTCTATTTAAATATAATTTTATTTTTAATATAGAAATAATTCTTTTATTTACCATTTAAAATGTTATTTACAATTTTATTTACAAAATAATACTATTCTATTTAAATATAATTCTATTTTAATATATTAATAGTATTATTCCATTTAAATGTAATTTTATTTTAATATATTAATACCATTATTCTATTTAAATTTAATTCTATTTTATTTTTATAATAATATTATTCTTTTTAAATATTATTCCATTTTAATATTTTAATAATATTATTCTATTTAAATATAATTCTTTTTTTTCTAAATTTTATTTATAATTCTATTTAAAATTATAATTATAATATAAAATATCTTGTATGTATCATATAACTAAACAAAATTTCTCCAATCAATTTTCCATAGTACCGTACGATCAATTAAAATCATACAACAAAAACAACAACAACAACAAAAATACAATATAATCTAATATCTTTTACAAAAGTATTATATCTTATCTATAATATCATCGCAAATTGTGTGTGTGTTAAAAGAAACATAAAAGAAAAAAAAGAAGAACACATCGTCAATGAATTAGGTTATCTTTATCCTACCTGTTTTCTCAGTTGACTGTATAAGAAAAAGCGTTTATAAGAGAGTTTATAGAAATCACTTAGGTGATTTACACTAACATAGTGAACGATAGAAAAGCACACGCGCGCTTCCAGCAACCATAAGTCCTGAGAGAGGAACATTTAACGAGAATCGTTCACGATCAACATTGGCAGAAACGGTAACGGTAATTACATTGACCATACTACATATGTATATATCTATGTATGTATACATATATACATATACGTTTCAATGAATTCCACTAGGCAATAAACTTGCATTTAATACAGGGACTAACAGCTCGCTATTTTAATTAACGAGTATCGGTACGGCCTCGAAGGACCTATTCGTTTCTAAATGCGAATTGCATTCGCTAACACGACGACGATACGACATATGTTACACATACATATATAAATAAATCGTAACTATATATGTGTCAATTCTTTACTGTGCGATTTAAACTACTATCCACAACTATCATCATCACACACATTTCAACTATCAACAAGATCATTTTATTATTACATTTATAAACTTTTGTATTCACTTAAAATTACATTTCAAATTTGTGTTTAACACGTCTTGAAAAAAAAAAATGTAAATATTAATTTTTATTATTTAATGAAATTTTGATAATTATCTTATTTATCTTACTGGCTACAATTTGTATTAAAATTATTACTATTTTATATGTATATATATATGGGTATGTTTGGGTGTATTGGTATAGGGTATGTATTTCATTTTTAAATTATTTTGTTTATTATTTATATAATATTATTAATTATATATATTTTTATTTATATATTTAATTTTCATTTAATTATTATTTATTATTTATTCATTAAATAATAATAATAATAATATTATACTTTATTTGATTATTTTATTTATTATTTATATAATATTAATAATTATATATTTATATTTATATATTTAATTTTCAAATAATTATAATTTATTATTTAATTTATTTAATGTATTTATTAAATAATAATACTGTTCTTTATTTGATCATTTTGGTATGGTTTCTTTTTTTTTTTCATTGAACATTTTCAGTCTCTCTTTATTTTATTTTACCAGTGGGCACACCTGGTATGTTTCTTTTATCCAACTGATACAAAACATCTAAACACATTGACCAACACACCCCCACATAATGTTTAGACACGGGCTAGTTTTTAGATTGATAAACGATCGTTGGAGTGGACTGGTCAAGCTTAGGTACATTGTAATACGTTTTGTAATAGTTTGTCCCTGTATTGTACTATAACTAGAAAAGATCACTAGGGGTACACTCAACGTGCTTTTATGAATCATGCTGTCTTGTTTCGTTTGTTCAAAGTATAATAGTAACCTTGTATCATATTATTATAACAATACAATTATACAATTTATTAATACTTCATTTAATACAATAAATATTTAAATAAATCAATAAATAAATAAATACTTCATTATTAATACAAAAATAGAATGAATGAAATAAACTGTATCAATTAGGGTAGATAAAATTTTCAAAATTTTAATCATGTACTCAGTGACACTAACAATTTTCGAAACTATAAATTCATTTATCATTTATTAATATTACACCATGTACATTTATCAAAATGTACAACGTTCAATTGCAAATTCACCAAATATTCTCGATACTAATTGGTTACTGAGATAATTGATAGGTTTATTCTGTTTGTAATGTTATATGTTAGTTTACAAAATACATTCTCTAAATTAAAAAAACATTTTATTGATTTGCAATCGATTTTGTTAATAAAATTCACTTGAAACATTGTTCTCGTTTATTGATTGTAAATTGTATGTTTTCTTATTGATGTGCAAACACGATGGTCGGTAAAGTTCAAAAAGGGTTAGATTTAAGTTAAAAGGTTTGGTATTTAATTTGCTTTAGCAATATATCGTAGATTCACTTAGAACATTCTTCTAGTTGACTATAGTATTCACGTACGGTATCAATTTACATACGTTATAGTCTAATATACGATGATTGGGTTGTTTCTTCTTTCTTTAAACGATTTGCCGCTAAGAAAACTATTCTTACTACGACAATCTATGTACCCATACCTCTGTAACTTTTTATTAAATGACTTTTAACGATTCTAAGAAATTTAAAACAACAGAACAAAAAAATATTCTTCTGTTAACGTAAATGATTGAAAATTTATAAAATCTTAATTTGCATTCTCAAAAGAACATTGTAAATCAACGATGAATGATTGATTTTTATTAAAAATGATTATTGATAATTCAATCGGAATAATTAATTAATAAGATAAAATATCAATTAGATTTATAAACATTTATTTTATACCAATTAATAACTAACTTTCTTAGTAATTTTAATTCAATATCATTACTAGTCAAGATCAAACGATGATTGTACTTTAATATATTGTACAAATAATTACTACCATAATTAATTAGAAAATTAATGATAAACATATATAGATTAATACATAAATAGATAATAGATAAATGTGGAAAGAAAAAATGTTGATGAATTATATTTAATACATTTTTTTATATATTTAAATTGTTTCATTATTTTAATACATTTTGTACTAGTTTCCATTATTTCATTATTTTAATAGATTTTATATAAATGTATATATATGATTGATTTTTATAAAAAATGATTATTGATAATTCAATCGGAATAATTAATTAATAAGATAAAATATCAATTATTTTTATAAACATTTATTTTATAACAATTAATAACTAACTTTCTTAGTAATTTTATATCAATATCATTACTAGTCAAGATCAAACGATGATTGTACTTTAATATATTGTACAATTAATTACTACCATAATTAATTAGAAAATTAATGATGAACATATATAGATAAATACATAAATAGATAATAGATAAATGTGGAAAGAAAAAATGTTGATGAATTATATTTAATACATTTTTTTATAAATTTAAATTGTTTCATTATTTTAATACATTTTGTACTAGTATCAATTATTTCATTATTTTAATACATTTTATATATATAGGTGAGAAGAAGGTGTGATATATAGAGATAAAAATTAAAAATGAAAAAGCCAAATAAAAAAAAAAAAAGGTTAACTTGTCCTTTTTGAGGGTAACACGAGCCTCTGGGGAGCCGGGAAGTTCTGTCATTCGTTTTCGGATGACAGCGGACCCGATCGTAGTTCGATACGACGATCGGGTCAAGATCAGGATGAAAAAGAAACAAAAAATCAGTCAAAGAGAGAGAGAGAGAGAGAGAGAGAGAGAGAGAAAGTTAAAGAAGGTGCATGAGAAAGAGAAAGAAGAAAACTAAGAATAAGAAGAAGAGAGTGAGAGGAAAGTTGACCATGCTGCCAAGAGCAAAATCGAAACGCAGCTGCAACCGATCGTTGCCATCACCTCCTCCTCCTCCTCCTCCTCCTCTTCCTTCTCATCCTTCTTCCCTTCTCCTTCTCCTTTTCTCACAGGTCGGCGCGTGCCACCATCCCTCGTTGCATCCATCGAATCTTCCCTTCTTTTTCCCTTACCTTACCTTTCTTTTTTTTTTCTTTTCTTGGATTTTCAAAGGGGAACCCCCTCACCTCAAGGTAATATACGTTACTGCTCTCTTATTGCGCAACGTACGTTCAACGTTACCTGTGCTTTTTGAGTATGTGTGTGTCTGTGTGTGTTAGAATAAAATGTGATCTCTCCTATTAATTCTATTCTTTATCCTTTCTTTTGATTTTTGTTTTTTTTTTTGTTTAGGGATTAGGTTTTTGACGAGACATGAGTAATAGATTTGGTTTATTTGTTAAATTAACACTAGGACGTTCGGTGACTCCACGTTGGTACCATACAAAAATAGAAATAAATAAAAACAAATTTTATAAAGAATTAGAAATTGAAAATAGAAAATTATTATTTGATTAGAAATTAAAAAAAAAAAAAATAAAAAACACTAATATTCATCCTCTCTTCTTTCTTTTATTTGCATACAGAAAACAAAATTGAAATAAATATTAAGTCATTAAATATGAAATGTCTGATTTCGAGATGAAACTAATTCGAGTAATCAGACATTTCATAGCTAATAATTTAATAAAACAAATGTGTACTTAAATTCATTAAAAAATAACAATTATTATTCGTTTAGAAGCTAAAAAAAAAAAAAAAAAAATTATTAATGGTTATCCTCTCTTTTTATTCTTCTTTGCTTCAGGATGAAATATGAATTATAAAAAATTTTTTTTTCCTTACGAATATCATTTGAGTTTCTTTCTATCGTTGAACACGTGCCTAAAGTCGGAAGTTTGTTCAACCGATTTGAACAAAACGAAGATATATATATACATATATATGAAATAGTAGTCAGTAGTGATAGAAGAGACTAGGTTATTTGAAAAGAGAGAAGGTTGAAGGTTAAGGGTGGTGATGGGGGGGAGGTTAGGTAGGTAGGTAGGTAGGTAGGTAAGTAAGTAAGTAAAAAAGAGGGAGAAGATAGAGAACAGCTGACAACGCATCAAATCACGTCGTCGCACGTTCTTCTATCTCAAGGTGTACCAAAACGTTTCAGCAACGGTTAGCAGTTGAACATTTTTGCGTATAAAAGAATCTTGTCCCGTGCCTTAAGTTCCTTCCTTCCTTCCTTCCTTCCTTCCTTCCTTCCATCATTCCTTTTCAGACGTTATTATTATTCCCTAAGCTGGTCTCAACTCATAAGAGCTTAAAATATCGGTTCAACCGAAAGAGGATTCTTCCCTATCTTTTTTTTTCTCTCTCTCTCTCTTTCTCTCTCTCTCTCTGTTGATATCTTAAAAAGGGGAGGAAAGATTTTATACGTCCACGTGCCAAGGGTAGGATGCATCGGGTAGAATGATCGTTGACCTAAACGAATCGACAATTTTTTTTGTCCTTTTTTATTTTCTTTCCGTTGTACAAAATTGCGAACAATGAAAACTAAATTTAGAGAAGTTATATTTTAAAAAGAATTATTTTTAATAATTTATAATTAATTAATTCATGGGTATATTATAAATTTAATACTAAATATGAAAAATATTATAATTAATTTGTTATGTTATATTTTTTAAAGTAATAGTATTCAATTAATTAATATAGGTTCTATTAAATATTAAATAATTCATAATTCAATTAGGTAATAACTATATTACAAATTTAATAATTATATTGTATAAAAAATATTATAATAGAATTGTTATGTTATATTTATTCAAATAATAATTTTTAATAATTTATAATTAATTATTTAATATAGGTATATTATAAATTTATATAATTTAATATAAATATTGCAGAAATTACTAATTCAATTATTATTAATAGCTTTAAAATAAATATAATAATTTCAATTATTAAATAATTACTAATTCAATTAATTAATAGGTTCTATTTAATTTAATAACTACCAATCATCAAAAATAATTGATTTAATCGAAATATTTCATTTCTAACAAATTTGATAAACCTTTTAATGTAACCCTTGCTAAATATTTGAGTCCCCCACCACACCCATACAAAAATCACATCTCATAATTACTCAACATATAATAATTTTTAAAAATTTCAATTTGCAATTGTTAAAATATAAAATGTCCCAAATATTAGAGAAAGGTTTACAGTGAGAAAAAGGTACGAAATTTCTTGGATGTTCGATTAATGGTTGACACAGTAAATCCTAAAATATCCTCACGTTGGATAGAATTAAATCGAATCACCGGTAACAGTGGCACCACTACCATCACAACCAACCAGTATACTTCTTGGTATAATAAACCTATGCCAATCAAATTTATTGCACGACAACGACGAGGAGACCGCTAACGAGAAGGAAAAAGGTACACACAGGAAGAATGAAACGAGTTGAAGAGATAAAGACTACTAGGCGTGTTCGAAATGCTCAAGCATAACTGGATAAGATACGAGGTTTAAATCGAAACAGGTAGAATACTTTCTTAAGAGTGAGAGAGAAAGAGAGAGGAGAGAGAGAGAATAAAAAAGAGTAAACAAGAGAATACGAAAGAGTAGCCGATTTAATTTTCATCAAGAAATGCTTCGTGTTACGCCTTTTACCAACATTGTTTTATTTCTATATATATATGTGTGTGCATTTATATATATATAGTGATTATTTTAATGTCGTCATGATTCTTGCACAAGACCCAAGTAAGGGATAAACTTTATTACGGACGAGTATCGATGATTATCGTGATTCTGACTCGTAATAAAGTCCCAACTGTATCCACCACCATCACCATCAACAACACAACCCACCCGTTCGTTTTCAAATGTGGTCCAGGACATTGTACTTTATCAAGTTCGAGTCAAGCAAACACCTCGTTAGTCGATTCAACCAATATCGATTAAAGTATTTTATTTATTTATACTTTGCGGCATCACGAACTTTAAAGTTTGTTGAGTCTTCTGTTAAAGTCAAACCCTAAATGAATTTCTTATCGATTCTGATAAAGGTATTCGTATTATTTTCCAAATTTACAATTCCAATAAGTCATTTAAGCATGCGGGTACAATGATAACAACGTTTGACGACGATTATTGAAACGATTTTTCATGTTAGAGTTGCGTCAGGGTCCTGGAAGGCCTATGAAGGCTTTTAATCCTGACAATACAAACAAAAAATTAGGTTGCGTCAAGATCCAGGTGGGCTAAATCTAACACTGTCTCAGATACAGGGTCTGGGGGCCACTATGAAGGTTTTTCCTCCTAACGAAACAAAAAGAAAGAGTTGCGTCAGGATTCTCTTAGTCCTATGAAGGTTTTTTCTTCTAACGAAATCAAAAACAAAGAAGTTGCGTCAGTGTTACATCATTCGTTGCATCAGGTTTTGTGTCAGGGTCCTAGGGTGCCTTTTGAAGGTTTTTCCTTCTAACGAAACAAAAAACAAAGGTTTGTGTCAGGGTCTTTTAGGGACTATCAAGGTTTTTTTTTCTAACGAAACCAAAATCCAAAGAGTTGTGTCATGTGTCAGTATTACATCATTGGTTGCATCAGGTTTTGCGTCAGGGTTTCGTCAGGTTCCTGGGGTCCCCTTTGAAAGTTTTTCCCTCTAACGAAACAATAAAGAAAGGGTTGCGTCTGTGTTATGAAGTTCCTACTTCTGTGTTAGGGTTGGGTCAGGGTCCTCTGGGGCCTATGAAGGTTTTTCTTTAAAATGAAACAAAAATAAAGAGAATTGCGTCAGAGTTACATCACTGTTGGCATCATGGTTATATCAGGGTCCTGGGGGTCTTATAGTAAGGTTTTTTTTCCTAACGAAACAAAGAAAAATGGGTTGCATCAAGGTTTTACAATATCAACTTCGGTTTTATAAGCTTCTTTGATTGATATCTCGATTCTAGCATACACCTGCAATATATTTTTCATTTTTTTCTTTATAGTTGTTCACTTAGATCCCAAAAAAGAATACAATCATTTATAAAACACTTTTTATGACAAATATTATTATATTATTCCTCTTTTCTTTTCACGATTGAAACAACTATTCTTACACAAGACTACCATCAAATGATTTGTCAGCAACTCACACACATATGCATTTTTCGTTTGAATATTATTATCATACCTAAATTGAAATATACATATATATATATATGGAAGCTGCTGTTGAGGAACCTGTAGATGGGTTGATGTACGAAAGAAAACGAACGATCTTTCAAAATTCCCACCCGCTGGTTTTACTCTTTTAAAAGATGAACACCAACCCCATCATCTGCTGCCAGGTTAAAACGTGCTCGTTACAAAAATCGATCGCGCAGGTACAAAGCAGATGCATGCATACAAGCCCCCATATTCCTTAAAAAGAGATGAACCTCTCCACCTAAGAGAACATAGAACGGGTAAAAGAAAAAAAATGGGGTAAGGTGAAGGGGAGGGAATGGATGAATGTCTTTTTGTGATCTTTTTCGTTTGAAATCAGGCACCAACAGCATTATGGCAGGTTTCTGTTAACATAACCTATCTACCTACCTACCTACATAACCTATTCTTACGTATTATGTTGTAGGTGCTTATTCATTGCTCATAGAATATTCCTATCTCTTTTTATTCCATTTAAATCAAATTCTCTTAAAGATATTATTTATAAAAAATTATCTATATAAAATTAACAACTCATTGCTTAGTTAGAAACATAATTGCTAAATGGTGGAAAATAACTTCCGCGTTGATAAACTTTTCAAACTTATGACAATAATCTCAAAACTTTCTTTCCTCACTTCCATTAAGATTCCTTTCTAGATAATTTCACGTTGTTAAAAAAAAAAAAAGAGAAAAATAATCATCATCATCATTTTACCATTGATTTCCTGCTAACTCCTACTACCTAAAGAAAAAGAGAAAGAAGAAAGATTTCCTTATGGCATATGCTATGGGGGCATACATTTGTTCGATGAACACCCTCGAAAAATTATCGACTGCATGCTGCGTTACGGCGTTAAAACCACCGTCTGTGATACCCCATATATATATATAACCGTCCTCCAATCAGATCGGGATATTATCTTGGCAATATACAGCATCGAAGTGCACCGATTCCAAAGCAACAAGCCCACGCACAGTCGTCGTCTCATATGCATATCTGTACGATTAATAGTTAATGGTCTGCCTCGTTGTGTGTTAAATCGTGGGGGGGTAACACTTCCCACCCCCCTTTTTCTTTGCCGACTCTCTCTCTCTCTCTCTCTCTCATCTCTTCTTCATCTTGCCTCTTTCTTTTTCTCAAAAAAAAAAGAAGTACGAATGGAATGAATAAAACTAAAAAAAGAACAACCAAATCGAATCTTTTCCCATATCTTTTGGACCACCATGACAAAACCATTAAACTTCATTATCCGTGTCTTCTTCTACTCTGATCCTAAACATCCATTGATAACTCTAATAATAATAATAATAATAATAAGATTGTTTTAATTATTATTAGTCACACAAGTTTTATCGATTAGTTGATGTTCTGACTACGTTTATATTCAGATTCGATTATTGAGGTTAGGTCGTCGTTTCTATTCACGAGTTTAATCCTAGTCTCTAGGTATAATGTTCGAATATTTATCAAGGATTCAAATTTGTAGGATTTAATTCTGTTGAGACTGGCAATCCTCTGTCCAATCGATCAAGCCTTAAGGTTATACACCATTTAAACTTAAGTTTAGTTCATATTGGAATACCATGAACAAAGAGAATGAAAAAAAAGAAGAAGAAGAAGAAGACGTAGAAAATGGTGGGATAGGAAAGAATGAATGGCAGACTTTAAAGAGGGGGATTGGTTACCTTTAAATGAAGTTCATTCACTTTGGTTTGAAGCTAATGGTATGAGTCAGAATCCTAGTTCGATATCAGCTTTTCAGATGCCGAGGAGTAAATCCACTTGTGAATACGAAGAAAACAGGGTTGGGTGAGGGGTGAGAGTTTCGGATAAAAGGGGTAATGGGTCTTAGAACGTTTCTTACAGTTAGAAGAATAAACGAGCCAAAAGTGTGTGAGTTGAGTGAGTGAGAGTAGGATACGAATACTGCTTGATCTTCATCTTCTTCTTTTTCTTCTTTTTCACAAAGTGGCGTTGAGTGGTCCCCCTAATTTTAGCTCGATTCCCGACTTAGTAAAATATCTGTGAACACAATCGTTCGTCTCGGTAGCATCGCTCAATGTCCAACGTTACAAGGCACGATGGCTACAACACCTTCTTCAATTGTCAAACCCATTGGAAGAAGAGAAAGTTTTTTTTTTGCTTTTTTTTTTTTTTTTGGTTTAACAAGTAAATTGCGTAAGATTCGTGCAATGAAACTAACCTATAACCTTTTGTTTTTCTAATGTATACTTTATTAATTAAGTTTAACATTAATTTACTAAAAGGAAGGGGTGTGTGTGTGTGTGTGTGTGAACTGAACAAAATTATCTTCTTTGTATATTAAAATTCAGTGTCACGTTGTTGGTTTTCAAGGATCTTAATAAAATTTTTGTTATTTTGTTTATTTTTTATTTTTTATCGCTAATTTAAGAGTTTAATTAATTTGAGGTTATATAGGTCTTTAGGTATTGGAAATTTTCGATAGGTAGCACTGTATTATAATTTAATTATTTCATGTTTTTTTTTTACAGATTTATGTATGGCATAACTAACCTTACTTTTTATATTTTTTTGTGTATTATTATTTTTGTTATTTTATTGTAATTGTGGTATTATTTTGTATGTTGGTAACTTAGTATGTAGGGTAGTCTTTATCGCGTTTATTTTTTATTTTTTATCGGTAATATAAAGATTTGTTATTTAAAGGTTAACAAAGTCTCTAAGTACTCTAAAATTTCAATAGATGACTCTGTATTATTTATACAATTAAGTAGTAATTCTTTTAGTATTTAGATGTGACATAACTAACCTTACTTTTTATATTTTGTCGAGTATTATTATTTTAAAAATGTGGTATTATTATGTATGTTGGTAACTTAGTATGTAGGGTAGCTTTTATCGCGTTTATTTTTTATTTTTTATCGCTAATTTAAGGATTTGTTATTTAAAGGTTAAACTAAGTCTCTAGGTACTCTAAAATTTCAATAGATGGTGCTGAATTACAATTCAATTATTTCAATATTTACATATGATATAACTAACCTTACTTTTTTAATTTTTTTGTCTATTAATATTTTATAATTGTGGTATTATTTTGTATGCTGCTAACTTAGTATGTATATATTTATAGATAAAAAATAATAAAATAAAAAGTGAGGTTAATAATACTCCGTTGTCGTTCATGTCACAGTATACACATATATATATATATATATATATATATATAGTTTGAAGTGAAGATTATTTTTAATGAGAGGGCGTACCTGTTCGTTCATTGAAGTTAAATATATACAAAAAAATAATACAATAAAAAGAGAACCCTAAGGGAGGAGAAGATCATGCTCTTTCACGATGAAAGTTGTATAGTCATCCAATCGCGAGTATACTCGAACGTATTCATTTTATATGCGTAGGCTTATGTGATCATCAAGGACGAACGATAACTGAAGATCCTGAACGACAATTCAGAATCCTGTTTTATATTTTCCTTGAAAATTTGTCATCAAAATTAAATTTCATACATTTTTTGTTCCATTTTTCAAATTATTTAATATACATGTAACTGTATACATTTAAAGTGTAACTCAGACTTGTGGAAGAGTAATTACCCACGATACGAAAGAGGAAAATGAAGGAGGAGGAGGAGGAGTAAGGGGTAGAAATGAAAAAGGTAAGATACATTAAAGGGCGTTAAAATAGTAAGATTTAGTAAAAGATAGAAAGGTAAATGTTACCTTAAATCATTCGTTGTCTACTATTCGAGTTAGTATTACTTTGGAAACATTACGGAAGAATGTACATTTTCATCGTGTAAAATTTGTGACTTGGTACGGTGAGGAGGGAGTCCAGTGGCCCCGACTAATTCGTAAGCATTCTCAGACGGCGTCGTCGAGGAATTAATATAGACCACGTTTGTGTATGTGTGTGTGTATATATATGTCTCCGTTTTCGAATCGTGGATTATAATTGCCTGAGAATAATGACAATATCCCATAGGAATTATATGTACCGGTAGGTTGGAGTTAAATGTCTAACGTTTAAAGATACACCGAATAAATTCTATCCTTACGACCGGTTAAGACAAATCACCATAATCACATTTATGTATATATGTATGTATATATGTATTATAATACTTTATAATGCTTTATAATATTTTATAAAATTACGATTAGATTTATTATCAATTTGTTATTTATTTCTGTGTTCGTTTTAATCGTGATAGAATTCGACACTACTACTAGGTGTAGATATTACTAGATAAGTAGATCTATTATTTAAATAGTTAATAATTTTTTATTTCATTATATCTATTGTAGAAACTTTCAAGATTATGTTTAAATTCATTGTTTATAAACAATAACTAAATTAACTACAATTTCACAACAGTTTATTTCAAATTGATTGTCGTGCGAATACTTTTTACATCTACTGTAACTATTATTACTTTATCAACATAATATTTTATATTATTTTTGATTGTATTATGAAATTATGATTAGAATGTTATGAACAAGCCGACAAGGATTTGTCAAAAGACAATCATACGAATTCATACAAACTTAAAACCTCCACCTACCCCACCTTTCATCACATTAGTGCATAACTTTAAAACATTTGTATCAACGTGTGTAAGTCCATCTGCTGTTTCATGTAAACTCAACGAGATTTCTCGTTTAGAAATAAGAATGAGAGAAAATGGGAGATTGAGGGAGACTGAAAGAGTGAGAGAGATTTGGGGAGTGTTTAATACTCGCATAGTAGAGAATATTTAGTCGAACAGCAATTTTAGTTTAATCCGGGATCTAAAGATCACGTCTTTTACCTCTGATCGACGGCACAAACTATTTCGAAGGATTTTGCAAAGATCTAATATTTTTCTTTTTCTTCTACTTCCCCCACATTCTCTTTCTCTTTCTCTGTTTCGGTTCGATGCCTTTTCAACGAAGAAGACGACGACTTGCTATAAGATGCACCAGGTTTATGCGACTCGTTCTGGCGTGTGGCATCATTTTAATATATACGGTTCGTTAGAACATTAGAAATGACAGGAACGTAATATTCTCAGGTCCTCTTTTTTAATACCTGTAAATAATTTCATCCACATTCAGTGATTCTCATACGTATAAATATTATAAATATTATATAATAAATTGTATATTCTTTAATTTCAATTCGTCGTTGATATGTGCCCATAATTATGAAAGTAGTCTAAAATTTCATCAAAATTAGCCAATATAACATGATAAAAATATTGTATTGGTAAATTTGTTACTTACCTATTTGCCTAGTAGATCTATCTACCTAGTAGTATCCACTAGTAATAGTGTCTAATTCTATCACGATTAAAAGAAGAAGAAAAGCACATAAGAAATGAGTAATAAAAAAAAAATATAATATAATATAAAATAAAAATATAAATAGTCACTATTTAGATTACTACAAAAAAATAAAATAAGTAAAATAAGAAAGTAAATGTAAAATAAAAATAAATTTAAAAAAAATTACTCACTTTAGATTATTAAAAAAAAATTACAATAAATAAAACGATACAAAAAATATAAAATAAAAATAGAAATAAGAATATTTACTTACATAGGATTACTATAGAAAATTTAAATCAATAAAATGATTAAAAAAATATAAAATAAAAATAGAAATAAAAATACTTACTTACTTAAAGAAGAAAAAACCTCACTACTTTTCGGAAAAAACCTCACTACTTTTCGGAAAAAACCTCACTACTTTT
>NW_015149027.1:422091-442728 GCF_001465965.1 Polistes dominula | reverse complement strand
TCCGTAGGGTCTTTCCGATAAGTCCGTAGGGTCTTTCCGATTAGTCCGTAGGGTATTTTATTAGGCCTCGTAGAAGAGTCTCGTAAACATGCCTCGTTAAAAAGCCTCGTAAACGAGCTTCTTCTATTTAAAAACTTTTCTATTTGATTGAAAAATATGTATAAATTCCTAAATTCCCAAACATTAATTAAAGAACATGTTTTTGGATATTTATGAGAAAAATATACTATAATGTGGTCTATATCTTTTTCTCTGATGTATTTGATAATGATGTTTTTTTATTTAAAATATTGCAGACAATACAATTTTTATATTCTATACATTTTATAGTTAATAATTAAAATATTTGCGAAATAAATAATTGAATATTAATTTTTCAATAAAATAGAAACATTTTTAAATAGAAAATAAATGACACGTTTGGTAAAAAAAAATAAACAGACCACGCACCTTCTTTTTTTATTTCGACCTTCGGTTGGCTTGGGCCTTATACTTTTGTCGCATACCTACGTTCTTATCTCTGTTTATTCTTCTACCCTTCTATCGCTCCTACCTACAAACCTTTCGTAAATCGAAAGAATACGTGTCCACGCTTTGTAGTATGCAGTCGCACACAAAGACACACATATACAACCAGAAGTGATAACTACGAAGCATAGCATAAAGAGGAGACCGAGTATAGGAAAAACTGTATAGCTATATTCCGTCTCATTCTCTCGCTGGCTTAATCCTATATGTTTGTCTCTTTTTCTCTCATTATTTAGTATAGCAGCCGTTTCATAGCTCTGTTTCATAGCTCCGTTTTCTGACCGATCGTGTTTCATTTTTTTTTTCAGATCACTCCCTATTCTAAAGAAGTTTTCACTTGAATAAAAATAAAAAAATAAGAAACAGGACGAAACATAGTATATATACAAGTATACATTATATCTTACATATACTCGGTTGCAGGTTGCAAAGGGAAAAGATATTAGTAGGAGGCTCAGGAAGAGGAGAAGTTAGTATAAGTGAAGCGAGAGGTCCCGCGATATTAATCTACATCCAGTGCCGTAGCGAGGGACGGTCAAGCATTCATCATCTTTATTTTAACCACACGACCAGACCAGACCAGACCAGAACAGAAAGACCAGGCGGCGGGGTGGGTATATATCCGAGCAACGATCTGCACTAATAACATTCGCGTTATGAATGGCAAGAACGATCTCTGAAACACCGCGAGCATTAATTCGAACTGGGCTGAAGGTGCATCGAAAATTGCATGGCAGACGCCTTGCACTGGTACTTTACCTTACCTACCTTACCTACCATTCCTATTTGAACACCCAACCCAACCCTTTCTCTTCCCTATACTTTTAACTCGCGTTCGTTGTACTCGGAAAACAAATAAAAAAAAACAAAACAATTTTAAATCTCTGACGTTATTATGACGAACGACGACCTAGATACCTTTTTTGGGTTTTTTCAAAATTTAACCCTTTGATTACATTTGTCGTATTTGTACGTCATGCATTTGTTTAGGTAAAGGTTTATATGACGTTTTGATACGTGATGGAAACTGTGACGAGATTTTAGTAGTTTAATTAGTTTATTTCAAAGTAGTAAGAAATTTTTATATTATTAATATAATTAATTATTATTATAATATTTAAAGTTAATTTTTAAATAAATGTGTACCCAAAGATTTAATAACCAACCTTCCTATTTGTTAATACATACCTTGATATTTTTGACTGCAATGATAAAATTTATTATTGGTTGGTTCAAAAAAGGAAAACATACCATTTAAAATTTGTTTTATTTTTCTTTATCTTCGTTACCAATCTAAAAACCTTAGAATTTTCTTATTTTGAATTTTGTAACTACTACTACGAACTTGGAGCAATCCGCGAGTCATTAATCTGCACGTTATCCGCTAGATAAATCGGCTTCGATAGAAATTTCAACTAGCAACTGGTGAACTTTAATATCGTTCGTTGGAATAAATTCATTTTATTCAAAATAGATTTCGTTACTGGAAGATGTGGTTGATGGTTCCATGGTTACTGATAATAATTAATTCATTTTAATCTTTTTTTTTTTTTATATTTTTCAATATTTTTATATTTCAGTTATATTACAGCAAGTAACATTTTACCAATATTATTATTTCACTGCAATTAATACAAAGCTCACCTAGTAGAAGTAAGTTATCACGTGCTCTCGGTAATAATACTTAAGGTTAGGGTTTTCACA
This sequence comes from Polistes dominula, assembly GCF_001465965.1. Next base: position 440,496 of record NW_015149027.1, on the reverse strand, counting down.
ATGGCACTAGTTGTACGAGTCCCCCAAAAACAAAAAAAAATATTCGATCTTTTCTAAACTCTTGAATGAAAAACACGATGATTTAGAATCTTCTGATCTCATCTACTTCTTTTATTTTATACAACCTTGTTTATTCTTTAAAGTACTTTTATAACCCTAGAACTACCTCGTGCATCTTCCATATTACCGTTGGTTCTCCCAAAATTTTAATTTTGAAGGTCTTACTTACAAAAATTTATCTTCCAACACAAATTGTTCTAACATTTTTAACATGTGTTTATAAATTAAATCATTTTCATATATGATTAAAATAATGTATTACATACTATATTTGTATTTTAGGTTAGGAACTATAGTTTGAAATAAAAACAACAACCAAAAATATTAAGAATGAAAGATTGGTAGAAAGAGAAGGTGTTGGAGGACTAGGTGGTGGAGGTGAGGGAGAAGGAGGAGGAGGAGGTGGATTGTGGTGACGACGTAACATACGTGCTGGTACTCCCTACGCCGCCAACTCGAATAATTCACATTGTACGTCGGGAATGGTTGGTTTAGTTGAGGGCTTTCTTTTGCCAATTATTTCGGGACACGAGACACGGTGCGAGGAAAGAAAGCTCCTCCTCCCCCCAACCCTTCCCCTCCAATCCAGGGGCAGAATAGATCGCGCGATTTTCTGTCGACTAATTTAGCTGGGGCTTGGTGTGGTGCTCCTTGAGACGCTACTGAACTTCACAATTTTCTTTATTGTGATATCTTTCAGGTTTATTTTTTTGTTCCAATACCATGACATTTGAGTTAGCTTTTTTTTTGTTTTGTAGATTTCACGTTGTCATTTTGTAATATTAAAATTATTGACAGACACTACCCTTGATTTATAGAATTTTAAATGTTTGTTAATTGAATAAACGTATGCAAGTTGTTGTTGATTTAGTTGACATTTGAGTTTGTATTTTTTTTTTGCAGGATTTATATTTTCATTTTGTAAAATTAAAATTATTATTGAAACAACCTACTAACCTGGATTTAAAATATATTTTAATTAGAAATACAATTATTATTGTTAACTGTGTATACTTAATGTAAATTGTTGTTGATTGATTTTTTTATTCAACTACTTGAAAAATCAACATATCAACTTTGAAAATGTTTATTTTTTTTCATTGATAAGTTTATAATAAATGATACCAAGGAATATGATTTATTCGAATATCCTTATGGTATAAATATATCTATTAATAGTAAGACGTATTTGATTTAAACAACGATATTAGGTAGAAAATAATTATCGATTATCATCTTATCTATAAATCAGTCGATCTACTTCTAAGATGATATTTAACAACGGTAGTACGTGAAATTACATAGATTAATAATATCGTGATAAGGGTCAAGTTTTAGGTTTTGGTTTTGAACATTTTCAAACTGTAAAACAACATATTTATATATATATATGCGTGATTACATATTAAGAAAGATAGAATATGATCGATGATCTGGTTTCTAATACGAGAGAATACAAAATGTAATACAAATGTTAAATCGATAAGAGTGTGCTTAGAAACAAGGTAGAGTTTAATCTACTATTAGATACATTTTTTATCTTATATACAGTATTTATGTGATATATGATTGTAAATGTTGCAATGTAAGTTACGAGATTTATTAGATGGAAAATTATTAGAAAGAATAGAAAAGAATTGATACTTAAGATTAATCACATGTCTGAAAATAGAAAACAAATTTATTAGAAAATATTTTAAGAAACATAATGTATACATATTTTTATCTAGAAACACAAATGTGCGTGTATAATATACAATTATATAATATTTATTTATTAATAACAAATAAATATATTATTATTAAATTATATTAAATAAAATATAATAATTTATATATAATTAATAAAAAATAAATATTATAATAATATATTAAATACAAAATAACCCTAGATGTTTTAATAAACATGTAAAGGTAGTAAATGTAACTAGTGATTAGGGTTCACGAAGTTTTAGTATTCAAATAAACCTCTTTCTAACATTTCAAATCTTATTTTATTTCTAAATTAATTTACTTTCATATTTACGTATTGTTAAACGTATTCGTATCAGTGTCATATGGTTAGTTTCCAATAAATTTAGAAATTACTGAATTTCTTCATGAAATTTCTTTTTATTTTGTGTTTTATTTTTCAATTAAGAATATTGGATAATTTTTATCGCGTTTATTTTGTATTTTTTATCGCTAATTTAAAGAATTAATTACTTTGAGGTTATCTAAAGTTCCAAGTACTGTAAATTTTCATAAATGACTTATACTACTGATAGTTTTATAGATGGCTCTGTATTACAATTTAATTATTTTGATATATTCACATCATACGTTTTTTTTCAGATTCATATATGACATAACTTAACCTTACTTTTTCTACTTTTTTTTTTCTATTTTGTAATTACTTAACTGTGTTGATTAATATTTTTGTCAAAAGTATTTTAAATTCATTTACACCACCTCCCCAGACAATAATTGGAATGTTGTCAACGATATCAATTTGAATGATTATTTCTATTATATCAAAAAAGTTTGTTGATTTTGTATAAACCACGTGATCGAGATATAAACGAGCAGTTTTTGCGAGGGAAGAAGAAGAAGAAGATGGTAGTCAGATCGAAATAGATTTCATCTACACCACGCACTTACACATACTGTTCGTAGTTAATCGTCTAGTCTTCGACGCAATTATCCCAAATGGTTCGCAAGATCGTTTAGCATGATCCCTACGAAAATTTTATACTTATAGTTAATCATTCCTCCTTCTTCTTCCTCTTCTTCATCTTGTTCTTAAATACATTCAAATGAATATGAATTTTATTTTGCAATTTTTCTTATTTTATTTTCTATCAGGATTAATTTCTTCATTATTTTATTACTGGCATTTAAATTATTAATTAATATTAATAATTTTATTTAATTTATAATTTATTTTATTAATATATATATATTTTTATTATAAATTATTTTTTAATTATCTTACAAAATTCATCATAATAACCCCCATTTGAAATAACACTCATCATTGATCTATTTGCCCAATTTTTAATTAACTATTATTATTATCTTCCAATCGTAATTATTATTATGAAACATAATTGATCGTTTTAAATCAATTTGTAGAAATATCACAGAATCCGTCTGGAAGTGTTTTGAAATGAAATTTCCAAAACTAGTTCAATCAGATTAAAATGATTTGTATTTTGTCTTCGTTCGACAAATATGAGGATAATGAAATATTAAAATACAACTGAAATAACCATGACATTGAATTAGTATCGATTACATATATAATAAAATAGTTTCTATATAGATTTTCAATTGCACTGACTAAGAAGAATCCATTATGTTCGAAAATATAATTCGAACTCGCGTCACTCATTTAATATATTACCTTCTTGCATATTGCCAGGTCATTGTAAAAGAATGATCTACCGAACACTATAGTTTTGTTCGTGTGAGAAGAAGAATAAGAGCAATTTCTAAAGATCCAAACGTGTGAAAATAATAAATGATCGTCATTTATGTAACAAATGTTAGTATCTATCGGTGTATATTGAGCTTGTTCACTAAAATGACCAGTTTTCATTAATAAGTATAATAAGGTCATGGTATGCCGAGTGATTCACCAACTCTTGCCACCTAAATAGCACTGAAAGTCTGATAGAACCAAAATAATGGATAAAAATCAAAATTACATCAAAAATTCAGGACTACAATATGACACTAGTATTTTTTGGTTAGGTTAAATCATTTTCAACTTTGTTTTTTTAAATACAATGTTACATTTTAATACTCATTTTCGGATAGCGGCTTTCAAGACAAATCCAACGATGTGCCACATTAATATTTTTGAAGTATCAACAAAGATAAAAACTGGCGAACAAAGTCAGCCACAATACAGCTTTTCTGCTTCAGGTGGCGTCATGGTTGCGTCAGGGTTTCGTCAGGGTTGTGTCATCTTTCAGTTGTTTTGACAATTGACGAAACAGATATTTTCCGAATTGTTTTTATTGGTCATTGTCAGGTTTTGTATTTAATGTTGCACATCATTGGATTCGTTTTGTCAACTGCTATCCAAAAATAAGAATTCAAATATAACATTGTATTTAAAAATACAAAGTTGATCAATAAATCTCGAAAATGACTGGACCTATTTTTTCAACTGAAAAAAGAAATTGGTTAGAGAGAGAAAGAGAGAGAGAGAAAGAGTTACTTTAGACTACTCGCTAATTTCACATTCAACCTGGTCCATTTGTTAATTTGAAAGTTGGACAAGTAGCTTTTGCTTTCACAATATTCGAGTTATCTCTGTCTCTTTCTCTCTTTCGTGATTCCTTTGGTTTTGCCATCAGGACAGTATTATGACTAGACGGTTAATGAATGTTCAGGGATTAGGTTTGGCCGACTTCTTAAACTCCTTTACTGTATTTCTCATTTTTGTTTTGTTTCCTTTTCTTTCTTTTCTGTTTCACTTCAAGACTCAGCCCGCCTTTTTCAGCCGACTGGGAAAAATATAATCGAATGGACCATTTCTTTGTGGGAGTAAAGAGGTTTTGTGGCAACGGTGATCACAAGAGAATATGAGAAAAAGAAAGATAGAGAGAGAGAGAGAGAGAGAGAGAGTTAACAAATACCAAGAAACGTTCGTGCCGACGAAAGGAAAACTAATGGATACGTTGATCTCTCGGTAAAATTCTTTCTTGGAACTTACGAAACTAAATTAACCAATGAAATTCAAAAAATACATAATACATTAAACCATACATATATAAAATAATAATTACAAGAATTTATTATCAGTTCATTTCAATTGTTTTATTATTTAATCGTTTAATTCGTTTAGAAAATCAAATCAAATTTTTATTGGGCTGACCAAAGCAGGAATTTGGAACTTTGGAACTTTCTTGGAACTTCCGAAACAAAATTATTTAATTAAATTACAAATAAATATATTAACCACACATATATATTTATAAATAATTATAAACAATTTCATTATATTATCATTTAAAATCCAACTGTTTAATTATTTAATCAAAAAATTCGTTTAGAAAATAAAATCAAAGCTTCAGATGGCTGACTAAACCAAAAACTTTGAACTTACGAAACAAAATTATTTAATAAAATTAAAATAAAAAAAATATAAGTTAATATTATTATTTAAAAATGTAATTGGTTCAATTATTAAATCGTTTAATTGAATTTAGAAAACTAAAGCACAGAATTTTCTTCTAAGGTTGACTAAAGTAGGAAGATTGTTAAAAGAGTAGTACCCTAACAAAACCCATCTTGCACCCATCAATTCGCGTTATTTTATCGCTGACATTTGTCTTCGGTGGTACTATTGTGGGCACCGAATGGGCACCACCATTTTCCTTCCTTTGCCCTCTTCTTACCCTAGGCCACCGAACCGAATGAAAGGAAATAACGGATTCAAATATACTTACGTATATAAAGTTGGCCGAGTTTAAATTCGTTTCATATGTGTACTAACACGCATGAACTATATCACCATCACAATAATTAATTAATTAATTAATTAATTAACCAAAGAATAAAGTGAAAGAAATTGATTGTATTGATCATTGAAATTTGTACGAATCAGTTTTGTGTTAATTCATAGAAATAAATAAACCCATTATAATGGTATTAACCATATATGTGTATTCATGTATATAATCATTCTTAATAATTAAATTGTTATTATTATAACTAATTGCAATATTGCAATATTGATTGTTTAATCTTAGAAAACAAATTTTTATTACCATTTTTATGTAAATCTTTTTTTTGGATAGAATTTTCATACAAAGAAGACCACCAAAAAATGTATATTATTATAAATATTAAATATTTAATAAATTTTAAGATCATTTATCACTTATAATTATGCACAAAGAAAATATTAAAAATTAAGTAATACTTCTCACAAAAAAAAATAAAAAACAAAATGAGTTTTGAAGTCACAAATTTGATCTAAGACCCCATTCTTACTTTCTATGTGCATTTAGTGTGTACCAACACTAACAGAATAAAATAGACATTCCTACCAAAGGCCCGAACGTAAATTGCGTGTCTTAGTCATACACCACACGCGCCCCCGTTACAAAGGATACTAAAGCCGTACATTAATCAAACCGAACCACGAGCGTGGCGGCTTGGATAAAGGCGTTAATTAAGATTTCTGACACTAACTGCGGAAAGATAAGGCTCTTGTCTTCATTACCCACCACCACCACCACCATCATCACAACCATACTATTTCTCATAAATATAAATTTATTCTTTGAAACTTAAATCAAATTATACTTTTTTATTTTACATTATTATATTTTAACTCATTTCAAAAGAAAACACGAAAACCTTTCTTTCCAATTGTCTCAGGGTTGAGTCAGGGTTACTTCATAAATCCGATTGAATTATGTTAAATTTATTTTGAGATATTATCACAAATTTTAAGTTGAATTGTGTATGTCAGAATCGAATTGAAATGATTCATTTCTGACCTAACCTCGAAAAGGTTCAAGTCTTCATTGCTGACCACTTTCTTTCCAATTGTTCCATTGTATGACTTATGTTAATTATACTTTGATGTATTATTACAAATCTTAAGTTGATATATTATTACAAATTTTAAGTTGAAGTTTGTGTGTCAAAATCAAATTGAAATGATTCATTTCTGACCTAACCTCGAAAAGATTCAAGTCTTCATTACTGACCACTTTCTTTCCGATTGTTTCATTGTATGACTTATGTTAATTATACAATTAGTCAGCAAAGTGTGTTTATTAGGATTGTTGCACCTATGACAAACCCTCATTGATGTTTTTGTCATCACCCTAAGTGAAAATCTCATGAGATATACTTGAACAACAGTACCATAGTTGCATCCGATGAGATTAGCTAGCCAGCGTTGGTTATCGCACGCCCAATGCGACTCAGTTCGAGCGTGCATAATGCGTTTAGTGCTAAATTTACGTTCTACCAACGCGCATCTAAGATGTTACGTGGGAGTATAGTTTCTAGACCTCTCCTTCTTGCACTTTATCAGGATCTTCTCTCTATCTCTCTCAAACTTGTTTTTTTCCTTTACTTTTTACTCTTACTGTCTCACTCATATTGCGCAAACCAACGACGCAAGTCGGTGTTTGCTACTTGACTGACGATTTGTTACCGGCAACCATAAGCGATGAATAATTGCAACGTCACATAGTCTAGGCGTAAGACGACGGCCATTTCAACGTCATCACAAACGTGAAAACGACCAGAATCTCGCGTTTCCTGTCATACTAAAAACAAAAAGGTGTGTGAGCAAGAAAAAAATGATTCAAATGAGAAAACGGGGATACACACCAGGTTGGGGGATGGGTGGGGACGTTGATCTAACTTTCATACTTTTTCTCATCAAACCACCTATCCCTTTATTGGAATTCAAATAGAACCCAATAACCGAGTATGTGACGTTGTCAACACTTGAATAAATTTATCTCTGATAATTGCATGAACAAAATGAAATTAGGTGGAATACATAGAAATGAAAACTGGTGTAACTGTGTAGAAGTTAAAAAAAGAAAAAAATAAAAAGGAAGAAAAAGGAAGAAGAAGAAGAAGAAAAGGGGCGCCTGTAAGTAACTAAATGTCCTCGAGTCATTAGTTGAGCAAATGGCGTTACGGTGGTTGGAACACGTGGTATGATGTGTATCCAGTTCGCACAGACGCGACCAACATGTCATAATCAGCTGGCTGTGAAAGCAAACGAGAGAAACTTGCAGTACTGTTTCCCCTACCCCTATCCCCATTAAGTCGAACAACGAAGTACACTGTCCTAACGACGAGAATGTTCACAACACAAAGACGATGATCATTTTGTCGTCCTATTTATCCACGAAAAAAGCTAACCCTTCGAATGTATGTATGGGAATACTAGTCCACATTCGATTTACTATACTGTTTTTGTTTTTTCCTTTTAAATCTATGCTACGAACTTACTCCTGCAGGTACATTGGTTAGGTTAGGTACACCTCGTTTCTTCGTGCATTCGACTTGAGGAGATCGAATAAGATAGGATCGACACGTGTTTCCTCTTGGTTGTCCTTAGTTCGAGATCTTCATCTTCATTTCGATGTTGTTTTAAACGACACTTAATACTCGTATCATATTTTATCATTTTGCAACACCTTAACCTATAATTCATCTTAGTTTTATGGATAATTTCTTTACTGAAATTAAATTGTAATTATCTGTATGATTTTATGGGGAGTAGGAAGTGTGGAGGGGAGGGGAGGGAAGGGGAGGAAGAAAGATATCGATATACTTTCGGTATTTTTCTATTTACTAGATCTAGTATTAAGTTCTAGGTTTATTTTGATCTCGTGTAATTCGATTGGTCATAAATAAATGTTCTTCTTGTTTTTCTGATCATAACTCGTAACATTTCCGTTCAATGTTGTATATTTATGATCATAAGTATATATATATATATATTATGATAATAATAAATAAAAAAAAAATCTCGATAAGTATCTATAGTTTGATGAGAAAAATTTGAACAAATATTAAATACAAATTATTCGCTAAATAAAAAAAAAAAAGAATTATTGAAGTGTCCTAACCGTTTTAAAACGAATTTTGTCTTCTCTTCTCTTCCGGGAGATAGCGGTATTCGTTAAATCTAGTGACTACGAAGTACGGCACGTGCGGTTACTATTTATAATCATGCAGTGTGCAACGTAGCACAACACGCTCATAGGCTAACGCTATTATGGTGTTGCGAACACGTAACGAAAGAACGAATGTTCTTTTCTTAAGTCCAATATATTTTCTTGTGTGTATATGTGTGTGTGTGTGTGTGTGTGTGTATGTGTTACCTACTACCGAGTTAGACGAGCTAGCAATTCGTTCGGCAGGTGCTAACGGCTCTTACATTCACAGGTGAGAAAGATCCTTGTGCTTGGACCTCATGACTCTTTCACGATTGGTCAGACTTCTCTTTTAGAACTATGACGATAATTTTTAACGATTTTTCATATTTTTATATTTAAAAATTCAGTTTCATATTGGTTTAGTTGGTTTTTAATGAATTTTGAAATTAGTGAAAGGATTTTAATGAAATTTGTGTTCATTTTGTGTAATTTGTTTCAACTTATGATACTGTTTTTTATATTGCTAGTTTTGAGGTTTTGTTGGTTCTTAGGTACTGGAAATTTTCGATAGATGGCACTGTATCACAATCCAAATATTTCGCGTTTTTTTCAGAGTGACATAACTTAACCTTACTTTTTTTATTTTTTTAAAGTATTATTATTTTACATATTATTTAATAGATTATACTTATATTGTATCGTACCAAATGTTTTTCTATTTTACAATTTGTAAACCGAAAAAGTAGTCACTTTAAAAAATACTTTATAAATCATTTTAAAGTAATTTTATTAAAAAAGGATTGATTTTTATCGATACATTTAATACACTTGATTAAATATTAGAATATTATATTTCTTGAAGATGATAAATTATAAATGATGCACTTAGAAGAAACCAATACTGAAAATAAATATCATTTAGTGATAATAAGTATCAAATATTAAGAACACGTGCAATACTCTTGGAATCATACTTCACAGAATATTTCTCTTTGTTCTTATAATACTTAATAGATATATATATATATTCTCATGCTAGCTGTCTCAAGTAATAACGCCCACACGATATTATCTTGGCGTCTTTGCATTATCGAATACGTAAGACGACAGTACCCAGTACCAATTATATACCAACATCTAACGTCAAATTGACGTCTCTTTAACCTTGCTACTAACGTAATCATCGAACAAATAAATTATTTTTTGCTAATGCGTAACAATTTCGTAGATAACTATAAATATATTAGGTCTACTGAAAAGTTGTGTCTATTTTTAGAAATTAAATCAAATAATTAATGTTTCATAACTTGAATAAACTTTATTCAATAATATTAGTTCCCCATTATTTACTTTTTCACATTTTTTTAAAAATGACATCCCTAGTGGTGAAAAATTGAACTACTGTTTTTCTGAACGAACTGAATTAGGTAGACCTAATTTTTGTATCAAAATTCAGTGCCACATTGTTGGTTTTCAATCAAATTTCTTTTATTTTGTACGTTTGTTTTCAACTTAGTAGATAGGATAGGTTTTGATCGCGTTTATTTTATATTTTTTATCGATAATTAAAAGATTTGATTATTTAGAGGTTAACTAAGTCTCTAAGTACTCTAAATTTTCAATAGATGGTGCTGTATTACAATTTAATTATTTCGATATGAATATAGGATAGTTTTTATCGCGTTTATTTTATATTTTTTAATAATTTAATTTATTTAGCTAATTTAAAGATTTGCTATTTAAAGGTTAACTAAGTCTTTAGGTATCACAATTTTTCAATAGATGGCGGTGTATTATAATTCAATTATTTCGATATTAACATATGAAAAAACTAACCCACATTTTTTATAATTTACTCTAAATAGATTAGAATTATATACAACAATATTTTATAACAAAAACATCCTACTATATATATACTAAGTAGATATATATCAAATAAATTGTACATATATATTACACAAATGTTATTTTATAATAAATTTAAGATAAAAACAGTTAACATGATACTAAAATTAATCCTAAAAGTGTCAAAAACACCACTTCAAACTCTTCCTTATTCTATTATATGTATATATGTATATTATCGATCACACATTGAAACAATCTTCTGAACCCGTTTAAATCTTTCGAATTTCCTCTTAAGAAAAGATAATATCAAGATGGTGGGTAAATTAATGCCCGCATTTCGAATGACTCGTGGAAAATCTACGACGATAAATCTTACCAGGTTGAGTTAAAACGATCTTGGGTTTAATCGTTCCTAATGAGACACCTGCAGTATGACACTTATTCCAACGAGCTGTAACGATCAACAACCCATACATTCACGTTGTCGTATTTCGCGCCTGAAATAAAGAAAAGGTTGTCTTTAAAAAAATACAAAAAAAAAAAAAAAATGAAACCTAATGAAAAAAGGTATCCAATCCCATAACGTTGACGAACAAACGATTATTTTCTTCATCTTTGATCGAAACTATACAACTATAGTATTCTATGGGTTACTTCTCATATCTTTTTTCTGATCATCCCTTTTAATGGATATTCATTAATTTAATTCGTGGTTTGCATCGATAAAAGAAGAGTTATCCATTTCCATTTTGCTACGGGACATTTATATTATTTTTCTCTTTTTAATTAATATAATTAAATTCCATAACGGGTGTCTACATGATTCTAAGATATCACTTCGATATAATACAAACACATTTAGTGAACTAAGGATACAAAAGGTTTATGGTTAAGGTTAACCAATATCGTAAATAGATATAGTTTATAACCATGTTCGACACGTGTAATCAGGTGTTCATCGTGTATCGTAAGTTTTCATTTCGAACAATCTTGTAAGAGTAATCTATTGGAATATTGTAATTTTACTCAATATTATAGTAGGTCGTAATAATAAATATTAAGTTAAATCTAACTTTCATTTTATTTTATTTTATTTTATTATTTTTATATTTTATATTTATATTTTTAAATTTTATTTAAATATTTTTATATTTTATATTTTATTTTATTGTATTTAAATATTTTTATATTTTTAAATTTTATATTTATATTTTTTATATTTTATTTCTATATTTTATTTTTATATTTTAAATTTAAATATATTTAAATAAAATTAAATAAAATTAAATAAAATTTAATAAATTAAATAAAAATCAAATAAAATTAAATAAAATATACGATTTGCAATTTGACGACGTTCTACTTGTCATTAATTTTTTAATCAAAATAATAATCAACATTTCTAATTGTTATAATTAATATTTTAACAAAAAAAACATAAGTAGAGTGTTAATTATATTAAAAAATCTCCAATTAATACAATTAATGGTATTTAATAATATAACAACGTATTTGTTACTAGTAGAAAACCCAAATTCGTATCGAGGACATTAATAATTGTCATTTTGCCAGGCACATAACCCATCAACGTCGTTTCTCTTCTCTGTGTGTGTGTGTGTGTGTTAACTTTTTCTTTTTAAAAAGAACATTTCACGCGTTGCGTTTGACAACAAGAATCGTTCACAAAGTAGCGATGACAGAGAAAGAGGTGATGCGTAAAAGGGTGACGGGAATAGATTTATCGGCAACCATAATAATGACAACGATATATTTAAATTCAAATCGGTTTAGTCGAGATTAGAATTGTTCACTTAAGAAACTATATTTTACTTTTTATTTTTTTTATATTTTTTTTTTTTTGTAATATTCTCTATTTAATTTTATTTCAATTTATTTTAATTTATTTTATTTCATAATATTTTATTTTATTTAACCTTAATTTCTTTTAATTTATTTCATTTGATTTTATTTGATTTTATTTTATAATATTTAATTTAATTTAATTTGAATTTATTTTTGATATAATAAAATCTCTTAATAATTAATAACAAATAATATTTCATTTTTTATTTCGAATTTATTCTAAGAAAAATTAATGAATTTATTTCCTTTTTGATCAAACAAATGTCATAAATGAAAATATAAAAATTGTAGAGGGTTAATGACGTGTATGTTTGCATGTGTGTGTTGTGTGTTGGCAATGAGTCAGAGAATACACAATTTCCGTTACCAAAAGAAGACAAAGACTTTCTTCGGTCTTTAACCCCCCTTACCGTACCCCCCCATTAATGCAATCATCGTATGTTGAATCATCTCCGTGCCTACGAACACCTACACCTCCCACGTGCATACCTATCAAGAAAGTTGGTGATTATTCGTTTAATTGTTTTCACCAAACATATTCTCCCATCACTAATCGCACATCTTTGAGTACTCAACAATAAATATAAATATATATATACAATATCATGTGTGTAGATCACACGTGTTAGAAGTGAAACCTTCTTAAAACCTTCCCTTCGAAAGAATGAGTCAAATGCAGAGTATCAGGAGTAAGATAATTGTAGGATTTATTTATTATAAAAAAAAAAAACAGCTTTGTTTATGAGAAACGTGGATAGTCTAGTGGCCAGTCGAAGAACTAACTTATATTTTAAAATGTGTGAATTGAGTTAATATGAGTTTACACTTCGTAGTATGCAATTGAACACAAACACACACATATACAACACTTAGTAGCCAGGAGTGGGGATTACGAAGCACTGCATAAAGAGGAGACCGAGATAATAAGAAACAAATGCATACTGTCTTCCATCTCATTCTCTTTTAGACTAAATCCTATAGATGTGCATATGTTTGTCTCGTTTTATCTTTTTAGTAACGTTGCCGTTTCATCGTTTCATTACCGTTACCATGGATTTTTCGTTCACTTTTTTCCAATCACTCCCCATTCTAAAGATGTTTTCTTACTTCAATAAAATAAATAATTAAATATTTATAATAATATCGTAATAATAATGATACATACTTATTATTAGATTATATATCAGTTTTGATTTGATGGAAGGTTTAACTAAATTCGTCAAAGTACAGTCACACAGATAATGTGCGAGATATCGTGTTTCGTTACAAAAGGTATATCTCTCATTCCAAAAGGTAATAATAATTTATTAAAACGTCCCACGTAATAACGTGAGACACGTTATCTTACCAATCCACCCACACATCGAGCTACCTTTACTCCCCAGTACCATTTACCCAATAGCGACCCGTCATATCCCTTTTGCAACAACCCCTTTCTCTCTATCTCTATCTCTGTCTGTCTGACTGTCTCTCTCTCTCTCTCTCTCTCTCTCTCTCTCTCTTGTCTTGTTTCTTAGGTTATTCGTGTGTCTTCCTTTCTTGTTACTTGGTACACACGTTCCTTTTACAGCAACAACAACAGCAGCAACCAATCGTGTCAGACGCAATTGTCATTTATCGTCTCTCCAAGGATTTACGATTCCGTTTATAATGTATGTGTGTGTATATGCTTGTGTGAGTTAGTAAGATAACACACAGAAGGCAGCTTAAAATTTCGAAACGATTCATCAACATGTGGATTGGTCGTATATCCTACAGGATGATAGCAAATGTGTCTCACTATGTGTTACATTATCCTACCAAAATGATTTTATTATACAGATTGTGTGTGTGATATCTGTTTATTATATTATTAAATATTTATTATAGAAAACAACATAAAAATAATATCAAAAAAAAAAAGAAGTTTGAATATTAAAATTATTTCGGAAAAGAAAATAATACAAAAGAGAATAGAAAAATAAATAAATAAATAAAATGATAAATGTATTAGATAAAATTTAAATAAAAATAAAATGAATGAAACATCTTAAGTACAAAAAAAAAAATAAACAAGGAAAAAGAATAATAAATAAATAAATAAAATAATAAATATGTTAGTGAAAATTTAAATGAAAATAAAATGAATGTAACGTTCTAAATACAAAAAAAAAAATAAATTTGAGTATTAAAATTATTTCTGGAAAAAAAATACAGCAAAAAATAGAAATATAAATAAATAAATAAAATATTAAATATATTCGATAAAATTAAAATAACAAATTAAAATTAATGTAAAATTTTAAATATAAAAAATAATACACACCCAAAATAAAAATAGAAATGTGAAGAAATTATTTCTGAAAAAAAAGAAAGAGAGAAAAGAAAAGATAATAAATGAAATGTAATAAATTTAATAGATAAAATTTAAATAATAAAAAACAAAAAAAAATAAAATGAATGTTTAATACATATTAACGAAATAATAAACAAGATATAATTTCATACAACTGATACGAGTTTAATCTGTTATGTTAACGAAGAGTTATCACGTTATAAACGTAGATGAAGAAGTAAAGCAACAGGTTGTCGCTGGAGGGTCCCCAGCACATGATCAGATAATTAATGCCTACTGGAAATGTCTCTTCTGTAATATGTAATCCTCTTTTAATCAGACACTTAACATCAGCTTGTAATGATTTTGAAAAAGTATATATTATAGAATAGTTTGATATCTGTCTAGAATTATATATTTGAATTAACTTATACATTATATATTTCAAATGATTGAGCATATGCATCCACTTTATTTCATTTTTATTTTTATATATAAACATATAGATATAAGTATATATTATGTCTTGGTATATATTATCACATATTATTACCAGGAAATTTTTCTAAATACTCAGATGTAATGGGAATAAGATATATTTGCAATCTGTTTCAATAGTATGAAACAGTGTACCTATAACAGAAACGTAAAACATACGTGAAATACATCATAGTATTTTGTAGAATATAAAATAATAGATTAATATTTTATATAATATAATAAGATAATAAGAAATATAATATATTATAATATTAAATAATATAATAAAATTCTATATTATAATATAATATAATATGATATTATAAATATGATAATAAAATTCTATATAATAATATTATACTAAATATAATATAATATAATATCAAATAATATAATAAAATTCTTTACACAATATATAAATATATTATATTATATATATTATAGATAAAATAATGAAATTATATAATAACATTTATATTAAATATATTACAATATATAATATAATATGTAATTATATATATTTAATTAAAATAATGTGTGTGTGTGTGTAAATAAATTTAAATTAAATAAATTAAATTAAATATAAATTATAATAAAAAATTTAATAATAAATTTTAATTAATTAAATAATTTAAATATAGTTCAGCATTTGCTATACACCTTGATGGGATACTATTACTATATACATATATATGTACCAAACCTTGTTAAAATCAGTTCATACACAATTATAATATTTCCTTGTTTGTTTAACTAATTAAATTCGTTTTTAAACAAATAATTAACCATAATACGTGATAATTAATCATATATTTAATTAACCATCAATTAACGTTATCACAGTCTACCTAAGATTCTCGTTTTATCCATGAGTTTTACCTTTACAATGTAATTGATTAATCAATCAAACGAATATGATCACACGTTCGATCAAAAAGGATGATCTCTAGTAGATCTTAAGAATATAAATGGTTGAAAAGAAGATTCGTATTGCCGCGTTGACGCCTTTTTGATTTATCGATACGTGTTCGTCGAGATTTTAATCAGTATCGATCTCTGTTCAATAAAAAAACGTTTTGTTTCTTCTTCCTTGTGGTGTTGATTGAAATCGTGACACAAACCTGAAATCGTGATGAATGAAACAAATTCTATCTTGTTGTAATTATTTATCGTACAAACGTATTTGCAAAGCATTTTTTTTTTTTATTTTCAATCTTTTTCATCACAAAATTGCAGAATTTTTTGATCGTCGTCAAAATTTTGGTATAGGATGTTAAATTAAATTCCATTAAAAATAGATACAAAATTAAATTTAATATTAAATAATATATATATATATATATATATAAATATAATCAAATATAATAATAAGTTAATAAATTATAAATATATATACAACAAAAAACCCATTACAACAATAATTCACATAAAATTATTAGAAATGATGAATGAAAATTTTCAAAGATAAAAATAAAAACGAACGTGTTTTAACACATACAATAAAAACGACGTGTGATATTTCGCCCTCCCTCCCCACTCTCCTTAAGAAAAAACGAAAAGAAAGTTAAAGAAACGAAAAGAATTTTTATAACGATACCTGTGTGTGTGTGTGTGTATGTGTTGTAGTAGACCGAACCATCCAACCAGTCAGCTACGTAATTGTTTAATTCTCCGTGGGGTGGCAAAAGGGTCAGATGAAAGGTGTCCGATATAGAACTGAAGGGCCTTTCTTGCCCCTCCCCCACCCCCCACCCCCTTTCCTTCAAGTATAATGCAACTTAGTTTTATGGACGAAACGTGGAAATGAGAGCCAGTTTTTCTTCTCTCAATTTTGTTCTTTTTTTTTATTTTTTTTTTTTTTGTTTAAACTAACGTGGGTAGAGGTGTCTCGTTAAGAGAAGACACCGCTTGGTTGGTTGGTTCTCAGGTAAGGCAAGATGCGAGGTCCATTTACACGTGGCACAACCTGTTACATGTTTTAAACTCGTGCAAAGGAAGGTCGGAGACCCTTTGGGAACAAGAGGAGTAAAGGGAAAGGTGAGGGAGGGGGCGAGTAGTCTTCTGAATTCTCGCTTTATCTTCGATCCTTAGTTTTCTTTTACAAAAACAAAAGTTACAAACACATTTAGGTTTATTTATTTAATCAAATATGGTTGTTCGAACAACAAATTGAAGTGATTAGAAAAATTGATATAATTACAATTATTTTTTTAACAATAAATTATTACATATCTATATATATATATATATATATATATAATATATAATTTTAATAATATAATAATAATAAGATTTATTAAAAAATATATTAGAAATAAATTAATATATACATAGAATATAATAAATAATTTTAATAATATAATAATAATAAAATTAATTAATAAAGATATTAGAAATATATTATATTTAATAATAATAATAATAATAATAATAATAATAATAATAATAATAATAATAATAATAATAATAATAATAATAATAAGAATATATTATAATATTTAATATATATATATATATATATATTATATATATTATATATTATTATATATTTTTTATTATTTATTTTTATTATTATATATTTAAAAAAAATAAAACATATAAAAAAAGAGAAAGGTCAAAGGGACCGACAAAGTAATAGACCCTCAAGACAAGGGTGGGTGTTAGTTTAAAGGACTCGTTTATATACGTGAGACTCAAAAAATAAAAATATCCCGAGTAAATTCAACCTGCAAAGAAGAGATTCACGATTATTCATCTAGATCGTCGTTTCAGATTTGACTTTTGCAAAATCTTACTCTATCTTCTCATTTTAATCCTTTCACTTGCTTCGTAGGGAATTCGTACATTTATTGCTGGACACGTTTAAATATATTTTCCGTTTCCTCCCCCGTAAATATACCCCCAAACCTTCACTCATGTTCATTTTGTCGTCTTGTAATAAACGAAGAGAAGAGATCTTATACATCTCATTCAAGTTCAACAACTAGAAAGAAAAAAAAAAGATAAGATAAGATTCCTTTTTTTTTTCTTGTCGCATATTTTATGGGAACGTTAAATCCGATGTTTAATAAATTCATTTAAAATCTTACTTTAAACGTGAGATACTTTAAATTACAAAAATATCATGTGTGTGCATGATTATCTAATTTAATTTTATTTAATATAATATTAAATAATATATAATATTTATTCATTTAATTT
>NW_015149027.1:409118-421667 GCF_001465965.1 Polistes dominula | reverse complement strand
TTTAATTTAATTTAATATACCAATAAATATAATATATAATATTTAATAATTTAATTTAATTTAACTTTATTTGCTTTAATTTGATTTAATTTAATTTAATTTAATTTAATTTTTAATATAACATTAAATATAATATATAATATTTAATAATTTAATATAATATTTAATATAACATATTCATATATATATAAAAAAAAGAAAAGTAACTTTTCAATTATATTATCAGTCTCTTAATTGTTAAACATTAAGTGTTTCTCTTGATTGATAAAACAAAATAAAAATATATATTTTCAATTGGTTTTCTCATACTTCACTCGTAATTTCAATCGAAACGATGACATACAACCTAGTCATAGATTTCATCGTTCATAGATAAGAAGACTAGCCGTAACATCAACAGCAGAAACAGCAACTGCATCAAGTGCAAAAGCAATATGTTTGTTCCACTTCGTTAAACTTTTATCAAAGTTAACGGGGTGCTTGCGTTATTTCATGAATTCTCAATCTCAATCGTCAAAGATCAATGGCCTAACCGATAAGCGTTATTAACTTTTATGCTTACCAACCTATAAATGTGTTAAACGTGTAACACAAACAAGATTTAAACACACTGTACTGAAAAAAAACTGAAATTACTGACATTTGAAACTGATATCAAGCTAGTGATATAACTTATAGTCAAACGAAATAGTACCATCCATGTTGTACTTGTCATCAAGAAGAAATACATAAAACCATAACCTGATGAAAGGGATGGGGGAAATTGCTATAAGTAGTCATCCATGTGCAGAAACTTTAATGGTTCCTTAAACCCCCCCTTCTACTATTTTTAAAGGATTTTCCAATACTTTCTTCTCAATCCCCACTATCATCCTGGTTCTATCTAGGAAAACACTACCAAGTTTTATTTATTTATTTTTTTTTTTTTTTTAGAGTGATATATTAATCAATTAAAAGATCTATTTACGGACGCGTTACACCGCATTCCAAGTAGTAGACCTAGACGATATATATTTTGCTTCATCAACGTTAAACGTGTTACTTTTTTTACTTTCTTTTTTTGTAAAATAGATCGTCTTATTCGTTTAATTTTATTCAATCCAAACAGAAATCTTGTCTAATCATTTATCTATTATCGTTACTCTTTTACGTTGATATAAATCTGAGAAAACACGAGACACAGAACTTTAAATAGATAAATAATATCTTTATCTTAAAGTAAACCAATCGAAAAAATATATTTTATTATTAATTAAATAGAATAGTAAAGTTTATATTATTAAATTATAAAATAACAAAATTATTAAATAATTATTAAATATGTTAAATAATTTATTTTATTTATATAGAAATAAAAAAATATATATATATATTTAATTATTAAATATTTACTAAATTATAAATAAAAAATTATTATAAACTAATTTTATTTTTGATTTAATTAGAAATTAATTTATGTTCAATAATAATTTATATTATAAAAAGAAATAAATATAAATTATTATTAAATAAATATATTTTATTTTTAATATTTATTAAATTTTAAATATAAAATTATTATAAATTGATTAAATTTTAAATTTAAATATACATTAATTTATGTTTAATAGTAATCTATATTTTAAACAAAATTAAATATAAACTATTAATAAATATATTATATTATATATATTTAATTGTTAAATATTTATTAAATTGTAAATATAAAATTATTATAAATTAATTTAATTTTAAATTTAATTATGAATTAATTTATATTTAAAATTTATATTATAAACAAAATAAATATAAAAATTATTAATATATATATATTTGTTTCTTTTGTAATGGACTAGGGACATGTATTCGAATTATTTTAGTAATCGTTAAAAATGTTACATTCTTTCGACGCGTGATAATAACAATAACAATAACAATAACAATAATAATAATAATAATAATAATAATAATAATCGACACTAGTGAACGGCACGAGTGTGACACCATTTAATTACTCTTACCGACCCATTAGCATTTAAATCGGCTTTTAATTACAAACCTTACGCGCGAACGAGCCTATCGTATTCGGTTCGACAAAATAAGGGCAAGAAGAACCCTTTAAAAGAGTCTGTTTCACTTTTCTTTAATTTTTCTTTTTATTTTATTTTCTCTCTCTGTCTCTCTCTCTCTTTCTCTTTCTCTTTCACTTTTTCACTCTCATTTACCTGGAACGATTATCATCCTTTTACGGAAGGATCGAATAGCATCAAGGTTCTTGCAAGTAATTTAAGGATTTATTTTCTTAGTCTATTGGTTCTGTAAGTATTCAATAGATGGTGCTGTATTTCAATTCAATTGTTTCGTGTTTTTTTTTTACAGATTTATGTATGGCATAACTAACGTTACTTTTTATATTTTTGTGTGTATTATTATTTTATGTATTCCATTCTAATTGTATTATAATTTTATGTGTTGTTATAATTTAAGTAAATAATTTATAATTATATTAAATAAACATTTAAGTAGGTAGTATATATTATAAACAAATCATTAAAGCATTACAGGACCCCATAAATCAAAGTATATTAAAAAATGGAAACCATTTCCTAAAATCCTAACAAGAATCTCAAACCATTGATATTAAAATGAAATAATTATTACAAATCACATGATCTATGGTGTTATAAGATCGTAGTTAAATTTATAAAAATTCTCGTTAATGTTAGTTTGGAATTTTGTATTTAGACACTTTCTAAGACTAGGTAAAAATAAAAATAGTTGTTTAAATGTGTTAGGAATGATAGGATTTGAGCATATGTGTGTAAAATGGTAAGAAGTCTAAGGTTGCAGGATGCGCGTCGTTAAAGAGGCAACCAGCAGCACTTTGTAAAAGGGCCCCTTCCGTTAATAAACAACAGGAATCCATTATAGAAAACACCTTCGAGCACAATGTACTTAATGGCCATAACGATAGCGATGTAGAACCCTTTTTCTCGGTGGCGTGCTAGGGCGTGCGTGCGTGCGCGTCGCGTGCGCTCACACGCGGCCAATGAACAACAAGAAAAATAAAAATACAAATAAAAATCAAAATAAGAAAAATAAGAAGATGAAGATGAAGAAGAAGAAGAAGAAGAAGAAACGCGTGTGTTCTCTCGTATGTGTTACTCATGTTTGTGTGTGTATGTGTTTGTGTGTGTGTCGTAACACGCGAGCACTCATGCAAAGGGCATGTATGCATGTATGTTATGGTGTAGTAGTATAGTTTGTGCACCTTATGCTCACTCACGCCGCATATCTACGCGGGCATCGGTTTCTTGCCACATACCGGGTGACTTTTGAAGATGTTAACAAACGATAGGCTGACGCTAATTGTACTTAATCGTATGTGTACGCATGCATGCATGCATGCATGCATGCACGTATGCACGCATGAACGCACGTATTTTAAACTTACAGGTAAAAGTTCCTTTTACAGAAATAACTAAACGCTTCTGCTACTCCTTTAACCAACCCCCTTCCCCTGTAACAGATCTTAGAAAGGGGAATCCTAGTCATTTTTTATAAATAATTATTCAAACAAATGGAATTGATTTTGTTATTTCTTCTTTTTGTTCTCGTGGCGACGGTAAAGGTGAGTGATATGGAAGATGAATAATAAAATAATTAAAAGTATGGTGATTATTTTTGTGAGATTCTGTAAACATTTCTAATGATTTGGTGAAAATCTAGGGATATCTAGGAATATCACTGTTCAACATATGTTTCATATATAACAAAATTGCAATTAGGATTACGTTGGATAAATAATTGTTACTTTTGTGAGATTTGATACAATTTATAATGATTTGGTGAAAATCTAGAGATATCTAGTAATATCATCGTTTAAATATATCTAGGAATATGTTTAAGAACATCACCGTTTAACATATGTTTCATATATAATTAAATTGCATTGAATATTACGTAGGATAAATAAAATATGTAAATTATATTTTTCATAGAAACCTAACCTAAGTAATCTATCATCGTTATTTCATTCTAGTGCGAAACTTGGACTACGTAGTGAGATTTAAAAAATTAAAACGGTATTTGAAATAGGTTAGAACTCAATAATAAACATGATTTTATTGGATATACCATTATTTGGACTGACACGTTTAATAATAGAACTATACTAATCTTATTTTATTTATAATAATATTGAAACATGTAAAACCACGTGTTAGTATAAAAAAAGAAAAAACAACAGTGTTAGTATCAACAACTAAAAGAAAAAAAAAGTAATAATTGTGTGGGGATCACCCGTTAGAATGAGAATCCTCGGTTCCTTACGGTACGTGTGGGTTAGGTGTATATCTACCTGTCCAAGGCCCCTCCCAACTCACCTGTAGTGAAAAAGGGTCAATAGCACAACGATGAGAGAGTAGTCAGAGCAAAAGTCTGGACCGGGAATGTTAACTCGGTAAATCGATGATGCTAACAAACAACCTTGACAATACTTTTACCATCAGTGAATAAAACTTGAAACCTGGGTCCGCCGACTCGTCGTCAAACGATGATCGAATCCAACAAAAAAAAAAAAAAGAAAAAAAAAAGAAAAGAAAAAAAATCCAATTGGGAAAAACGGAAAGAGTGTGTTGTGTGTTCCTGTTTTTGTGTGTGTAGATTTTCTCAACCAATCCTAACGATTCTTCTTTGGAATAGGTACGTCCCTTTTTTTTTTTTTTTGTTGTTGTTATTTTCCTGTTGACGTCAATTTCGTAATTGTCGTCCAGGTTAAGTTAAGTGACTTATCCTTCGTGGAAAATATTATAATCGATGAGTTGAGACAAGAAAAAAAAACACACACACACACTAGGTTACACAGCTTATGATAATGATAATTAGTATTATCAATTCTTCGAATAATAATCTGACGCGTATCTAATGACGTTAGGGTATTATTATTATTAGTATTATTATTATTATTATTACTTAACACGTACAATAAACTATTATACTTCTTTTTATCTCTAAGTTGAGATGATAAAATTAACACTACATTTATGGATTCAAACAATTTGATTAATTTCAACTATTTTTGCTACATATATATATTTATATATTTAATACAATTATATATTTAATATAATTAATTTAATATTATTTATTAATAGTATACGTAAATATATATTTATTAATTGTAATATTATTAATTTAATATAATTTAGTTATTTTAGTATATTTAATTTAATATTATTTAATATAATTAATATAATATAATTTTTTTATTAATTTTATAATAAATATATTGTATATTTGTTAACTTTAATATAATAAATTTTAGTAATTAATTTTATACTGTTTAATAATTTTAATATATATTTTATATAATAATAAATTAATATAATATATAAATTATAATAATAATTTAATATATTTAATTTACTTAATTATAATAATTAATTTTTAACACAATTAAAATAATTTTATATTTAAATAAAAATTAATTCCTACCTTCTACTTCAACCCTTTATTCAAACAACATTTGATAAATCATTAAAAAATAATTACCAAAAATATCCCTTAATCTACTATTAAAAAACTAATAAAAATTTATTAGAAAATTTGTATTAAATAAATAAATAAATAAATAAAAATGAAAGATAATCCATATAAAAAAATAAGGTTGAAAGAAACCATAAAAGGAAAAATGAAAAAGAACAAAAATTGCAACTAAGATGATGATGACGAAGACAACAACAACAACCCAATGAAGGTATGGGGTGGTTGTTCTCGAGGAAGTAGTAAAAGAAGTTTATTGGACGCTTTAATGACGTAATAGCCTAGCAGCGCGGGTGCCTCCTCCTCCTCATCTCCTCTCTTTGAAAAAAAAAAAACCTACTCGCGAGAGAACGTGTGTCGTCTCCCAAGGGCGATCTGAAAAACCGGCTCTCGTTCGGTTTGCGTTATAATAAGGGCGGGGATCATTCACCATCGTAAAACCCGGCAAAAATCGTTAAATTCGTGGTACCCAAGCTCGATTCTTCCTCTTCCCCCACTCCTCTTCCCCCATTTTCAACATAACCCCCTATTTCCCCCTTGTTGTTCACCCTTTTACATACACAACGTCTTTCAAATCCTTCATGTTCCATCTCACGTATGAAATTACTGTATTTTTTTCTCTCTCTCGTTCTAACACACACACTCTCCTTCCCCCCCCCCTCTCTCTCTCTCTCATACACTCTTTCTCACTCTGTGAATATTTTTGCTCTTTTTTTTTATTTTCTTTTTATTTCGTTGCACACACGTCAATCCATTTCTTGAAATTCTTTCGTTCATGAATTTTTGTTACGAAAGAAAATGGGGTCTAGCCTTTGAGGTGGAATGGGGGAAGGGACCCAATTTTTCGTTTCGATGATGGTCGACTAAATCAAAGTAGAAAAAATTATTCTTTTATTTGTGTTTTTTAAACTGATGTGTGTTTATAGAAAATTTCAATGTAATTTTAATTTATTTCATAATTTAAAATTATAAAATAGTAAAATTTAATTTTTTTTTTTTAATTAATTTAAATTTGTTTGAATTATTTTATATATTTAAATCATTGTGTTTTGATTTATAACACTCAAAAATTAATAAAATAAATTCAGCACAATAATAACACAAGTAGTCTATTTTTCTAACCTACAAAAAGTAAGCATACAAATTATAAAAAATCTTTTGATTCTAAACAAACACCTAATTGCAACATTGATATTTCAAAAGCAACTTATGTTTCATTTTTATTGCTTACATTAAGGATACAAGTTTGCAGCAATTAATTTGAGAATTTCATTATTTTCACCCAATACTCAGAAATTAGAACCCACAAAAAAAATTGACTGTGGCCACGAATGTGTTAAAAATAATCACCATGATCACCATGACAGTCTGTTTCTTTTTTTATTTTTTTATTTTTTTTTTTTTATGAAGGGAAAGCAAAAGAATCACCGTTAGATCAACGTTGTTTAATAAATTCGACAAATTCTTTCTAGCAGAACTTTCGACGTTCGAAAAACCATTTCTTTTTTTTTTTATTTTTTTTTTTTTTTTGATCTATGAGAATGTACGGTTTTCAGTGATAAAAAAAAAAATATTTACAGAGAATACGTTCATTGATTATTTCTCATAATAGACATATAAAAAACCGACGTTCAAAGTTATCTACGAAATTGATCAATCGTTAGAGAAAGGCAGGTAAATTAATCGTTAGATGATACGACTACTACTAATACTACTACTACTACTACTACTGTGATATAATCTTTAATAGTTGTGTATATGTCAGGTAACATGATTCATACATAAAATTAATCGTTTAGAGATCTGTAATGGGCACCGTCAAATTTTTAATGGAATTCAATGCTGTTATGTTGTATCTATTTGAAAATAACGAGATAAATGTTAAAAAAAAATGGCGCGTGGATATATAAAAAAACACATAATGAGTAAGTTATTAAAAAAAAATATATAATGGTTTGCTTTTTTATAAGAAAAAAAGAGAGATTATATTGATTACTTATACGGAAACTCAAATTAATTCCGCGAATCATATTGAATCATTATAATTGCCAACCGCAGGAATGTAAAATATGTTAGGTTAGAATTGTTGTGTTTTGTGTTAGTTACTTAATGATCTTACTTTGGCGCCACAAAAATTATACTGTTCGTGTTTTTTCTTTTTTTTTTTTTTTAATTGTTCTTCTTTTAAAAAACAAAGAATTCAATTTATTATAATACCTTGTACGTTTTTTATTTTTTTTATTTTTATTATGATTCATAAAGTAGCTATTTACCTTTAGTATAACTTCATCTAATTGGTTAACATTTTCTATTACATATCTTCATATATAAAATTTATATAATTTTAATATTTAAGGATATATTATTTAGAGGTTATGTAGGTCTTTAGGTACTCTAAGTTTTCAGTAGATGGTGCTGTATTACAATTGAATTATTTCACATTTTTTCAGATTTACATACGACATAACTATCCTTACATTTCATTTTAATTGTGGTATTATTTTGTGTAATCATATTTACATTTATAAATATAATATAAACCATAAATATAGTTATCAAAGTCTCTAAGTTCTCTAAGCATTTAATAGATGGCACTGTATTACAATTCAATTATTTCGAATATTCACGTGACACATTTTTCAGATTTACGTACGACATAACCTTACTTTTTCTATTTGTTTCTATATTATTATTTTATATAACCATTTTAATTGTATGTATTATTCTATGTTTTGTTATAATTTACTAAATAATTTAAAAATTATATAAATCAACAATTTATAACAAAACCACAGCAACATGTGACCAAAACATCTTAGTACATTTATATCTAAACAATTATGCAATATTGAATAAATATTTTTGAAAAAAAAAGCAATGAACATTATTGCGTATCTATACCAATGAGAATTTGGTTTGGATTTTTCTCGAGATAAAAATTAAATAAATGAAAAAAAAAAAACAAAAAGAAAAATAGAAGATCAGAGAGTGGTATCGATCCGCATTCTCATGTTGAGTCCTTGGAACAACTTCTCGTCTCAATGGTTTAAAAGATGGGAAGGTGGAGGTGGAGGAGGTGGAGGTGGAAGTGTGCGTGGTGTAGCGATAAAACCTGCGTTATAAGGAACGCACGATCCATCTTGATTTCTTCGGCTCCCTTTCACTTTCGACAGTCTCTTCGGCTTTAGCCTAAGGCTAAAGATATCGCGAAATGGCGAAGAGATTCGAAGTCGATACGAAGAAGAAGAAGAAGAAGAAGAAGAAGAAGAAAAACAAGAAGAAGAAGAAGAATTGAGCGGAACCTTCTACGCATGTATCTCTCTCTCTCTCTTTCTATCTTCGTATACGTAAACCCCCATCTTTGTATGTGGATATTTTTGTGTATTGGAGATTATCTCGTAGGTACTACAAAGAACTTTTGCCGAATCGTTCAGAGGACTTTCAAATTCTTTCCAACACGATTCTATCTTTTTTTTTTAATTGTCTTGAACAAAAAAATTCATTTTATCCAACTAATGAACACTTTTTCATTCCTACAATTTTTCGAATACCCATATATTTATATTAACTACTATAATGTGTATAATACTTTCTATACTATGTTAAACCTTTATGCAACATTGTAATTATATAGTACTGGTAAATTTAATTTATATTTTAATATACTTGCAAAACTAAATTACTTTTAAATAATAACACTACAAACTTTTGTACAAAACTACTATAATATGTATAATACATAATACTTTCTAAAACATGCCAAACCTTTGTGCAACATTGTAATTCTATTGTATTTGATAACATAATTTATATTTTAACATATTTGCAGAACTACTATAATATATATATATAATATATAATACTTTCTCTATAATATGCCGAACCTTTGTGCAACATTGTAATTCTATAGTACTGGATAATATAATTTATATTTTAACATAATTGCAAAACTACTACATTATATATAATATTTATAATATCTAATACTTCCTATATAATATGATAAGCCATTGTGCAACATTGTACTTCTATAGTACTGGATAATATAGTTTATATTTTAACATATCTGCTAAACTAAATTAATTTAAAATAATACCACGACAAACCTTTGTACAAAACTAATATAATATATACAGTATATACTACTTTCTATAATATGCCAAACCTTTGTGCAACATTGTAATTCTATTGTATTTGATAACATAATTTATATTTTAACATATTTGCAGAACTACTATAATATATATATAATATATAATACTTTCTCTATAATATGCTGAACCTTTGTGCAACATTGTAATTCTATAGTACTGGATAATATAATTTATATTTTAACATAACTGCAAAACTACTATATTATATATAATATTTATAATATCTAATACTTCCTATAATATGATAAGCCATTGTGCAACATTGTACTTCTGTAGTACTGGATAATATAGTTTATATTTTAACATATTTGCTATACTAAATTAATTTAAAATAATAACACGACAAACCTTTGTACAAAACAACTATAATATACATATAATACCTACTGTAATATATATATTATATAATACTTTCTATAATATACCAAACCTTTGTGCAACATTGTACTTCTATAGTATTTAATAATATAATTTATATTTTACTATATTTAGGAATCTGTACTTCTTACAGCACTAAATAATATAATTTATATTTTAACATATTAACAAAAAACCAAACTACCTTAAAATATAATCATATACAAACAAATAAATGAATTATGAATTCTCGTATCTAATCTGTTATTAAAAGAACAGTTGAATGTGTTCAATGTGTTATTAGAAGAACTGTTCAACACTAAGAATGTGTTAGTTATATGACACTAGATAATATAATTTATATATAAACAAAACAAAATGACTTTAAACTAATCATACGCAGGTGTAAATGAACTATGAATTCTGACATCAAACATATTACAGAAGACTTACCTGTACTTAATTACATAACCCTAACTTACGTACTCAACAAGGCACTTCTACTTCACAATACTCGAGTTCCTTTGTATTTTTTTTTTTTGTTTTCTTAATTTTCTCACGAGATTATACTTTGACGAGAGAGAAACAGAAAAAAAAAGAAGACATGAAAATGATCGTTAATTATCTTTTGAGAGTAACCGACTTTCATCGGAAAAGATCATCGAATCTCGATTGGTTTCGGTCCCGGATCGAATCATCCGTCGCTTCCGCTAGTTGATCGTGATCTCTCGCATTCGATTCGCTCGTTAAAATTACCGGGTGTTATGATCTTAAACCTTCGTCGTCTTCGATACCGCGATTGGTAAAAGCATAATCGGTGATCAAAATTTACATGAGAGAAAATCTACCTTAAAAACGAATCTTATAAAAAAAACCTCAACAACAACAACAACAACAACTTAGCAATTTCAATCCTTTTTTTTTTAAGAAACAAAAAAAACTCTTCACGATTTATTTTTATCTTGAATCAGTCGATTTGTCGATTCATTGAACGTATAAAAATCTTCATAGGAATAATGCACAATGTTGATAAGTTTTGAAAAAAGTTTGATAAGAAATACATTGTAAATTTTGTGCAATACTTTTTAAATCATCAAAGATCACACTAACCGATTTTCTTCTTTTCATCAACTTTTTTCTTTTTTTTTTTCTTCCGTTCACCTCAATAGAACTCGATTTATGAGCTTTAAGCTTTAACTTGTTAATTGTGGATCTCCTTTTTGAAAATGTGCAGTTCCATTTTGAAAATTTGCACCGCTGTGTGTCGCTATAATCGTTCGATGACGAGTTTTAAGGTTACAATTGCTCATTTATTAAAATAAAATGAACTAATAATAAAATAAACACACAGTAATTTATTATACAAATCTTAATTTTCTTCTTACAACTCATCTTAAAATTTGATAATATGTTTCGTTTTTCACAAATAAAGTTACAATTGTTTTTATAGTTTCGATTATATTTGAATTCTATTAACCAATTAACTGTGGCGCTCCATTTTGAAAATTTGCACCGCTGTGTGTCGCTAGAATCGTCCGACGACGAGTTTTTAGGTTAAAATTACACATTCTTGAGAATAAAATGAAATAAAAATAAAAAAAAAACACAATAATTAATTATACAAATTTTGAATTTATTCTTACTAATTATAAAATTTGATAAAATGTTTCGTTTTTCACAAAAAAAAATTAAATTATTACTACTTTTCACTCATGACAATTATACTCGTCAAATCTTCAGTTAACTGCGTTAATTTGCATCGGTCTATGAAAAAGGACAACTTAATCAAAAAGAAAAAGATAAAAATAAGAAAATGAAGAGTATCTTGTCACGGGTGTTTACTTGGTGTTGGTATTTAGAAAGATTGTTTTGTTTCTACGATAGGTGTATGCGTGCTTTTACCCAATCAGTTCGAATAACCGAGTATAAACAGAAGGCTAGTGGCCTTACAAGGACGCCTAAGCGACACTCTAACGATATTCAAGAAAGGTAAATATGCGAAATCTTATTCCACGTATTTCTAACTGTTTACCAATACCAAAACAATGTTCCTATAGTTCATCGTAAGACACTGAGCTGTACACACGTATGGCTTTACATATGAGATAGAAAGAGATGAAAATACAAAGAGAATAAGTGAGAATGAGAGTGAGTGAGTGAGTGAGAAAGAAAATAAGCCATAAGATGAAATCTGAAGCTATCAGTGTTTAATTTTTCGATTGGTACGTGATACCACGTCATAGACGTCATAGAAATGACGTTTGTTATTTTTTTATTTATTAATTGAAYAACAACAACTAGGAATTTATTTTTTTAGGAAGCTGTTAAGTAAAAGATGATAATAGTTTAATTTATTTATAACTTTCTCAGTTATTTTACAAACAATTGTATATATGTACAATTATTGTATATTATATTATAATAATAATTATATTAATTATATTATTAATTATATTATTATTATATTAATTATATTATTCATATATTTGTAACTTTCTTAGTTATTTTACAAACA
>NW_015149027.1:393360-409018 GCF_001465965.1 Polistes dominula | reverse complement strand
TACAAATAATTGTACATATGTACAGTTTTATTGTACATTATATTATAATAATAATTATATTAATTATATTATTAATTTATTTGTAACTTTCTCAGTTATTTTGCAAACAACTGTACATATATACAGTTATTGTACATTATAATAAAATAACAATTTTTTTTTTAATTCGTGTATTATCTCATGATAAAATATATCACATGAAATAAGAGATTAATTAAAAAAATAAATTCTACCTTCCTACAGAACAATTTTTTCAAATGCACAACATTAAATAATATTTCTTTTCTAATTTTTTCTTTTTCTTTTTTTCTTTTTTTTTTTTTAAAGAACAAACGAAGGAAGGAAGGAAAGAAACGTAAGAACATTAATTGACGATTAAATTATTTTCCTTTTTCATACGACGAACCACGAGCGTATCGTAAATTCGTCACAATGCGTTCCCGATTGCGGTACACCGAAGAAGAAGAAGGAGAAGTGGAGGTGGAGGATGTTGTGTTGATGCTGCCGTAGCTCTCTGAGTCTCGAATACCCCGTAACTTCGAATTTTATTTCCAACTGAAGTCAATCGAAAACCGATGAGTGGGAGGAGGAGTAGAGGGGGGTGGCAAAGGGAAAAAGGACCATAAAGGAAGAAGTGGTGTACCCCGACTAAAGACAACCGCAAAATTATCTCGAATTTATTTTCTTTTTATTTACAATCATTTCGTGCTAATGTCACAAAAAATTCTCACGACCAATAAAAAAGCGAGTTTAACGTACTAGTAGTAGTAGTAGTAGTCTTCATTAGATCTTTTACTTTCGTAATTTTCGTAATAAATGTCGGAGGAAGGTAGAAAGGGCCCTAAACGTTTCTGTGTGTACGAGAAAACGAGCCTAACCCGTGCAGGAAAGTAGTGGTGGTGGGGGGGGGGGAATCGGTGGTGGGGGTGGACGATTGTATTAAAACGATTTCCAATAAATCAATATAAAACACCGACATTTTACAAATCCACTTTGGTAGACGAGAAATAACGCAGAAACCGATCATTTACCATCTATCACGAATACTTTCTACTACTACTACTATTACTACTACTACTACTATTACATTACATATCGAAGAAGGTAGAATAGAACTCAAAGATTTTACACGCGACTCGTGTAGCTACACACCTTCTTCTTTCCCTTCTACCCCTCTTTCAGCCACTCAGACACCCACCCACCCCTCTCACCCTCCCCCCCAACATCTCTTTCGTCTTCCTTGTAGTTCTCGCGAGTAATTTTACGCTTCATAATTTTTCGCTACCGGGCAATCGAAATCATCATCGTCTCGGCGTTGGCGTGACCGATCATTCGTGCTTACGAGAAAGAGAAAACGACTGAGATAAAAAGAAGAAAAAAATTAGAAGAAAAGAGAATGAAAAGAGTTATGGAAAATTGCCATAATCCAGTGTAGTAGTAGTAGTAGTAGTAGTAATAGTTCACCAAGGATGTTTAGATGATCAAGCTTCCGAACTATATAACATAAGTTACTTTACTTACCCTTATACCGTTACTTAATTATTACACGAATTACTATAGTTATTTATTATAGAATACTTAATTGTAAATACACTAATTTTAAATACACTAATACAATCTCGTTTGACGTAATATACTTTCAAATTTGAGTTTATTTTGTGCAATAGAAACAATATGCATATATAGGTTTAATTAATATGAAATATTACTGCCAATATTATTAGAAATATTTAATTTAATAAAATATATATATATATATATATATATATATATATATATATATATATATATATATATGCAATTTGAAAAGCATGTTGACGACACGTCGATGTTCTTCTCTATTTCGTTCTTTATGGTGAAAGTTTAAATGGCGTTTTGCGCGCAAGTTTATCGTCATAGAACAGAATGGTGAAGAAGGAAACGGTAAAAGAGATAGAATGGGTACACTGATCGAATAAAGAAACAAAATAAAAGAAAGAGAGAAATAAAAAGAGAGAGAGAAAGAGAGAGAGTGTGTGGATTGTGCTCGCCTATCCACCTGGCAATAACCATAAAGCCTATTGGTCGCGGCGTATTTCCATTCCGTAGCTAACGCTTCGTGAAAGACGTTTCCAACGTGTAACCGAACAGAAAAATAAAAAGAAATAAGAGAAAGAGAAAGAGAAAGAGAGAGAAGAGAATAAACGGCGAAGGTGGAAATTGGTCGAAGCGATAAAAACCCATCCAACGATTCAAACCTTTCTCTCTCTTCCTCACTCTCTCTCTCTCTCTCTTTCTTTCTCTGGCTGTCTGTCTTTTCAACCTACGTAAAAATGCCATCATCTATCTCTCTCTTTCTCTTACGTGAACTTCTAGGAAAATGGCAATTTCTCTCTTATCCCTTTTATACTTTTCTTTCCAATTCGTCGAAACTATAATACGGTGGTATAATCTAAGAGAGAATTTCTAGAATTAAATGGTGTTACTACTACTACTACTACTACTACTATTATCTAGGAGTATGTGTAAGACGGTGGTTGTTGTTTGATGGTGGGGTGAAGGAAGGAAGGAGGAAGAGGAGAAGAGAAATCAGAGGATAGATGTAATTTTATATGAAATACTCGGCAGTGGTCATACACAGTAGTAGTGAAGTATCGAGACATATCGATTTATCTCTTTCGTGCTAGATCGAATAAATTGCTCGATACACGTTCTCGATACGCTCGATGAAACGTCGTTTAAAAAATTAATGTCACCTTTTTTTTTTTTTTTTAAAGAAAAGAAACAAAATATATACATATAGAAAACCATGCATACATTGTAGATATAAAATTATGAACAGGTGCAAAGAAAAAAATCCACACAAAAAATATATCTCGAATATGATTATGAAAATGAACTTTTTTGTTTGTTGTTAATTCGCATTTTTATTATCGTTTGATAAAACTATAAATAGATACCAGAGCACGAAGGTAAGACATGCGAAACAAAAAAAAAGAAAAAGATAAACAAAAAAAGGGGATTCTTGGTTGATTGAGGTTGGTGGGTGGCCCCAACGCTAGCAGCCGGTAATGCCCTCTAATCACGAGCAGCAACAAACAACCATTGACCATTACGCTTAAATGCGATTTTGAGCGATCCACCGAAGAGAAGAATGAAACGAGAAAAAACAAAAAGAAAAGAAAAGAAAATAAAAACAAAGTTGAAGAGAAAAGACACAACTGAGAAGACATTTTCGAATCGTTCCACCCTTTTCCCTTTTACTTTCAAATCTTTACGGTTGTCTTCGTTAGACGTTCCACTACACACAGATGATTACCTGCATGCAAACACCTATAAAAAATCTTCTACCTCACTCTTATATAAATTTAGTTAAAAGTCTTTCAACTTTGTTCAGAATTCCAATTCTATACAAATATAAAAAAATAAATTCATATGTATTATTATGCAAATAAGATTGATAAGGATGTTAGAAAAGTAAAACACAAATAAAATTAATTTCATTTTTTTTTAAATAGAAAAAGAACGTTTAAATAATTTTAAAAAAAACAAGACGAAACATGTCGCCACCTTGACGCAACCCTGACGCAACCAGTTGCTACCTTGACAAAATCCTGACGCAACCAGTTGCTACCTTGACAAAATCCTGACGAAACCTGTCGTCGTCTTGAAAAAATCCTGACGAAACCTGTAGTCGTCTTGAAAAAATCCTGACGAAACCTGTCGTCGTCTTGAAAAAATCCTGACGCAACTTGCTGCCACTTTGACAAAATCCTAACGCAACCTGTTGCTACTTTGACAAAATTCTGAAAGGACCCTGACAAATACGTTGACGAAATTTTGACGAAACCCTGACGAATACCTGACGAATACCTGACGAATACCTGACGAATACCTGACGAATACCTGACGAATACCTGACGTAACCTTGAAAAAATCCTGACGAAACCCTGATGCAACCCCTGACGTAGCATGCATTAAATTGATACAAATAACGCGTAAGCAAACGTCTCAGATATTTGGTTCTGTGCTGTGTTCTGAAACGAAGTTAATCTTTGCACTCTTCCTACCAGAATAATAAATAAACAATAATAATAATAATAACAACAATAACATATATATTTTAATTATTTTATGATTATTTTAAAATGCACGCGTTTTATATTACACTAACCGAGATGATAGAAGATGTACTTACGTAAATACGTGACTATATATAATACCTTTTACATACACACATACACATACATATCTGTATATATGTATAGGTAGGAAAAGAACATAGTGTAACAGATAATAGACGAGTAAGCTTTCATGGCCTCCTAATACCAAAGTACGCGAGTATGCGAGGTAATTCTGTTATGTGCGAATCAAGGTGCTAGAGAAGAAATCGAAGTCAAAGTAACGTGCACAGGTCGTCCAGTTCTCGTATCGACAGGTGTTGAACCCTAGGTGAAATTGAAATTGATTTCGCATCGGTAATAAGCAACCTCTTTTTCTGCCCCCTCTTATTCACTCCTTCCCTCACCCATCCATTCCCTTCATCATCCCCATCTTTCCCATTTTCTTTCCATAAACCCGTGTGTTAGTAGACTCCATAACGTGTAAACTCGTGTTCAAGAAAGAGAAATTGTTTCCTATAGAGTATCTATGGTGTACAAGCACTAACACCATCATAATGGTAATCATTTTATGGTAACACTTTCCTCGAACGTTTCTATAAGCTCCTGCTACCGCTCAGATCTCGTGCTTACCCTTTGACTCGTCAGCTTTTGCTAATAAACCTATGGAAAATCGATGGTATCATCGCAATACCCATGAGATATATTTTATCATGTTATGAGAATACGATTTGCAAGATTAATATATATATTTTTTTTTTTCATGATATACTGGTTCGTTGAATTTGTATCAATACGGGTTACAATACTGTAAAGTCAAAAATATAGGGTGTCATATAAAAATACAAAGTTAGCTTTAAAAAAACATTTAAAAAATAAATTGTTTTTAAGCTCTTGTTTATTGCAACTTATAGTGAATCAAAAACCGATGAGCTTTTGTTTAAACTATTTATTTTTTTGTCAGATTATTCCAAGTACTTGAAAAATTGTGAATCTAGTTATTATGAGGCACCCTGTATATATTTAATTAATAATACTAGGTTTCTTCTTCTTAAACAATACGATTAGGATACTAGAAAAGTACCATAAGTATTTTATCTATAATTTTTCCTAGTATTCCCCTAGGATAACCAAAGTCCCGGTTTCGTTGTAGAAACAGGAAAACAGAAAATAGGTTATGTTGTTTTCAATCTTCACGTATAAACTAAAATGAAACGAAAGATAGTCTTCCCACGGGATAGGGATAAAGGGAACGCAGTATCCCTTCGCAATGCTCGACCATTAAACTTCGAAATGTTCGATTTACGGTTAAGTTTCTTTGGCATTTCGAGTTTATGCGTGCGAACAATGGCCGCCCACGCTGCTCTGGCACCGCGTGAACACCGTTCAGAACACCCATTATATTTATTCGTTGATTCTACGCAACATCCCTGTGTACCACTTATACACACACACACACACATATATATATAAATATATATACATGAATTCGTGGTGAGTGTAACACACATATATCTTCTCTTTCGCTTCCTTTTTCTGCAACCATAAACTTTCGGAGGTGCATCTTTTCGAAGAGAAAGAAAGAAAAAAGGGAAATAATCCAATGGACAACGGGAAACTTGCCAAAAATGGTTCTTTGGTACTTTCAAAAAATAAGAATATAATACTCATTCAATTTCTTAGAAAAAAATGTTTCATCAAATATAATAAGAACTTACATTCGTACCTTAACCTTAAATTCAATGTTAGATTTTTGGTTCCTAATGAATTTCGAAACTACTGAACCGATAGGATAATTTTTACCGCGTTTATTTTTTATTTTTTATCGCTAATTTAAGGATTAGTTATTTACAGGTTAACTAAGTTCTTAGGTACTCAAAAATTTCAATAGATGGTGCTGAATTACAATTCAATTATTTCGATATTTACATATGCCATAACTAACCTTACTTTTTCTATTTTTTGGTTTATTATTATTTTATTTATTCCATTATATTTGTAGTATTATCTTAAGTATTGTTATAATTTATTAAACAATTTAGAATTATATTAAATGAACATTTTATAACAAAACCACAGCAACTGGTGTCCTAGTTGCTAAGAAAAACAAACAACATCCTAGTTTATATATATTTATACCTTATATACAGTAACTTATATACTATTATTATACACTACATAGTATCATATATATATAAAAAAAATTCCTAACACTTAACTATTATTTTTTACCAACACTTTTAATTGGATACTTACCTAACACACGTGTCAAAATAGTTAAGAAAGTAGTAAACGTTTTCTTGAAAATTGGATCAAACGAATTATCCCGATGGTTACTGTAGAAAAAAAAAAAAAAAGAGAGAAACAAGAATAATTAAAGATAATTTCGTCCTTGATCCTTATCAAAGGAGATCGCAAACTGTCGATACTTTTTCACTAGATTTTTTTTTTTAAATTTATTTCTCATCCACAAGGTGAAACTCGTTCTCCACCTGCGTGCGTGGCAAAGACGACGACCGATCTTTTTCCACGAACAGAAGAAGACGATAACAGAGAAAGAAGGCGGAAAGTAAAAAAGAGGAGGGTGATGGTTAAGGGGGTGGGGTTGGGGGAGGGGGGATGGGAAACGTTGCGACACAACGGTGAGAGACGAGTCTTCTTCTACGCGCGGAATTCAACCATGGGTTGGTTGGCTCGTACCTCGCTGACATTTTTTGTTTGTTTTTGTTTTCAAATTTTTTTTTTATTTTCTTCTGGGTGACAAGGGTATGCGGGCACACCTACGTCAAATCGTAAATACATTTATTCATGTTAGTCAGGCGGTAAGAAGTATTGTATTCCGTTCAGTCGACACGGTAAACAATGCACGGGGGCGTACGTTTTCTTCTTCTCTTCTCTTCTCTTCTGTTCTTTTTTTGCTTTTGTTTTTGTTCCTTTGGTTGGTACCTTAGACAGAGAGGGGGTTGGTTATTCTAAAAAGAATTAGATATTTTTTGTTAATTTTGTCACTGATGTATCATAACACTTATACAAATCTTTGAATCATTTGTTGGATCATCATCGTTGTTGTTGTTGTTGTAGTTGTTGTTTGTCAAGTTTATTATTACAAAACTTTAATTAAACAATCATTTTTATTTAAATTAAAGAATAATGTGTCTATTTTGTGTAATTAACATGTTATGTGCTACGTGTATTTCAGTTGGTACACGTTAAAGTTGATCATCAAGCCACGTGTACCACCGGTGATACAAATTTGTATGACAGATTTAATTGTTATTGAAGTTTATTATAACAAAACTTTTATTAAAAATTACTTTTAATTAAATTAAAAAGTGATTTTTATTATTTCATGTAATTAACACCTTACGTGTATTTATGGTGGTAATTTTAGGGTAGTTAACACGTTCAACTTGATTCTCAGGCCACGTGTACCATCGGTGATACAAATTTGTATGACCAATTTAATTGTGTAGAAAAAAATATTTTTATTTAAAAAATTGATATATTATTATAAAAAAAATGCATAGTATAGAACCAATCACAAAAGTTTGTTTAATTGATATATTTATAATAATAATTAATAATTAGATATGAAATGATTTTTGATTTAGTTAAATCAAGAATAAATGATCTCAACGTGTTTATTTTATTAATTTCATTTTAATGAACTATGAGAAATAGAAAAAAAAATATATATATATATATATATGTAATAGTTGTATTTTGCGCAATTGGTGAACGGAGGAACGAGAAGGATCGATGCACCGTAGATTTAATTGGCAATTATTTGTTCGAGCAACGAGACCAAACACCATAAAGCATTGTAAATCGAACGAGGAAAATAAATCCTCCCTTCTGGTAGATGACGATCACCCGCCGATTCTCAACAACCAACTGAGAAATAAATACAGTTTCGCGTGGAATCCGAAAACAAGAAAAGAACAAACAAACAAACAAAAGAAAAACAAAAAACAGAACAGATTCGTGAACATTTATTGTGTCAGAAAAAGAAGATTCAAAAGAAATGAGAAAAATTTGGTATTTGTTAATTAATAAATAATAAAAATATAAATATTTATTAATAAATTAATATATATAATTTTTTACAAAAAAAAAATACAAAGGGTATATAAAAATATATTTATAATGATTATAAAATAAAACAATTAATTAGGGATAAATAAAACTTGCAATAAGTTATAAATAATTTAATATATTATTTTTTATTATATTAATATAAATAAATTATACAATTTTATTATTATAAAATTATATTTATATTATATAATAAAAAAAAATTAATAATTATATTATAATTAATATAATAAGATATAATAAATAAATATTATATAATATAATAAATTATATTATAATTAATATAATTTATATTAATTGTATCTATAATTGTTAGTAAATATTGTGAAAATAATATATATATATATAATTAATAAATTTATGATATTATTATAATAAATACAATAATTTAAGTAAAACAACTCTACACAATGAATTTATACAGAAAATTTAATGATGGAGGATTTATGAATTGGGTTGAAAAGTGATTGAAGTGATTGGTAGAATATGTTGAATAGAGAATTCTTTTCAATATATATTTTGTCTATATATAGAAAATCATGTAAAAGCTAAATAAGAATGATTTCATGGAATTCGAAGGTCATTGAGAATCAAGCTTTGGCCTCGTGTGGGCATTAGTTAATGCGAGAGTTGTTTCAAGTAACGTTTTCTTCTGCTAAGTGTGTAAGTACGACCACCTAACTCGGTTGCAGTGTCACAGAAAAAGTGTTATTCTTGAGCTCGTAATTCCTATCGGGACAGAGAGAGAGATACACAGAAAAGAAATCCTTGCTCACGCTATTCGTTCAGCAACATTTTTCCATTAATTATCGTCAGTGAGACGGTGAGAACACGTCGGTAGAGGAAAAGAGACAGAAATGGACATACATTGGGTTGAAAAAAACAAACAGATAGATGGATAGATAAAATGATCGCATTTAGATTTCAACAAAAAATCTATTTCCCAAAGAGACAAGTGTAGATACAACCTTTTTGATTGTATATAGTATACAAAAAAATATATTCATGTGAAAACATTGAAATAAATTATTAGTTTGATGTTAATGGTGGTGCTAATGGTGATTAGTTGATGTAATAAACGTATTTAGATTTTTTTTAAAATTATTTTCCAAATACAATTGTAGATACAACCTTTTTGGTTGTATACAGTATACAAAAACCATATATCAATGTATAAAAATGGAAATAAATTATTAATGATAGTAATAGTAGTTTTAATGGTGATGCTAATGATGGTTAGTTGATGTAATAAACGCATTTCGATTTTTTTTTCAAAATTATTTTCCAAATACAATTGTAGATACAACCTTTTTGGTTGTATACAGTATACAAAAACCATATATCAATGTATGAAAAATTGAAATAAATTATTAATGATGGTAACAGTAGTGCTAATGGTACTGGTAATGGTGGTGATTGATAAAATAAATGCATCAGATTTTACAAAATTATTTTCCAAATACAAAGCTAGATACAACCTTTTGATTGTATACTGTATAAAAACCATATCTATGTAAA
Source organism: Polistes dominula (assembly GCF_001465965.1). The sequence goes on along the minus strand of NW_015149027.1, from coordinate 399,305 downwards.
AACATTAAAATAAATTATTGGTGGTAGTAATAAAGGTGCTAATGGTAATGGTAATGGTGGTGGTTGATAAAATAAATGCATCAGATTTTACAAAATTATTTCTCCAATACAAATGCAGATACAACCTTTCTGATTGTATACAGTATAAAACCATATCAATGTTAAAACATTGTAATAAATTATTGGTGATGTTAATGGTGTTGGTAATGGTGGTGGTTGATTTAATGAAAGCATTAGATCTTAAAAAATTATTTCCCAAATACAAGTGCAGATACAACCTTTTTGATTGTATACAGTATAAAACCATATCAATGTATAAACATTGAAGTAAATTATGGCTGGTGGTAATGGTGTTGGTTTAAAAGATTTGATCTATCTTACAGAATAAAAAAAAAAAGCCAAATGTATTCTAAAAGATTCATTAGAAACTACGAACACTATTATTTCAGGATCATGTTTCAACTTAACCTAACTATTTAACATAAAGGACGACTTTGATCAGTAGTTTCCTACAATTCACTGTAACCAACAAACTGACAATGACAAACGATCGATTAAAAAGCTTCTGGGGTTTATTTTATATACATTTATCTAATAGGAATTTTCTATAGGTTTTTGTTGAATTGAAAAAAAAAAAAAAAGAATTTGAAGTATGATAATAATACTTCTTATAAGCATATAAGGATACCACATAATTTGGATCTAGTTATTTTAACGCTACTTTGACAAAACCCATGTGTCGGTAAGTTTATGCGAATCCATATATTAAGACGTTTAACTAACAAGAAAATGTCAATGGTTTGCTTTCGAAGATCAAGTACCAACTGTCTTAACGTCGTCTCGTTAAAGTTCTCTACCTACGTATTTACTTATATCTATATATATTTGTATGTATAAGTACGTATATACACACACACACACATAGACGTGTGTTTCGAAGAAACATTGACCGATCGAAGAAAAGGGTTTTTGATTCGTTCGATTCCTCTCATCTACTTTTTCCTTTTCCTGTTGTTTCATTTTTTTTTTGTTTATTTTCTTCTTCCTTTTTGGATTACCGTCTCATAGATCGATATCAAAAGATCCAACTTCACAGGACTAGAAGAATTGACAAAAAAGAATTAGCAACATTCGATCAAACGAAATGGAACTGAAGCGAGAACGTTTAGGTAACGTCAGAGATACTAACAAAACTAAAACACACAACGTTAGATAAAACTAACCTAAGATGTTTTATAGATTGGCCAAGGCTCTTATGTGTTATGCCATTTTAGGTGTTAGTTGAGACTTGGCGTAAACGTTCAGTCCACATCTGGACAAAATCAGCGGGCAGTCAGGTAACCGTGAGGAGCCGACACACAAACAGGTAAAACAGTCGGCTTTCTTAGTCTTAGGGTATTCAGCTGGCGCTCAATAAAATGTCCTAGGATTTGACACAATCCTAATGGATGATAGGATGGGTTTGGTTTTGATCATAGAACTTAATCTCAAGTAAATTAAGTTCGAGGTTTTTTATTATTGAAAATATCATTTTATAAAGGATTAAAATGTATTTTATAGAATTATCAGAAAGTGTTGATTCTAAAGAAAATATTATTAATATAAATAATGACACGCTAACCTTAAAATCATAAATTCATCAATGAAATTACTACATCAATCGTAATAAGAAATAATATAATAAAATATGTAATTAAGATTGAATATTGTTATTTAAGTTTCAGGTTAGAATGTAATCGATTATTTTGAATTGTTCACCCTATAGAAAAAATAAAATAAAATATATAATAAATAATTTAAATAATTGCAACCTAAGTTTGAAATAAATGAAATTAGATATTACAATAATTTTATATATAGGATCAATTATTAATTCTAAATAAAATATAAATACACCCTAACCTTAAAATCAATAAAATTAGTACACCAACCATAAAAAAAAAAAACATAAAAACAAAATAAAATAATTAATTATTGATATTAATTTAGAATCTAATCGATTACTTAAAATTATTCACCCCCGATCAAAATAAAATAAAATTAATTAAAATATGTAATTAATATTATTCAAGTTTTAGGTTAGAATCTAATCGATAACTTGAAATTGTTCACCCTGTAGAAACTCGGTAAAGAAAAAAGTTAAAGAGATCTCGAGTAAAACGTGAAGGAAAAGAAGAGGAGGAGGAAAAGGAGGAGGATGAGGAGGATGAGGAGGAGGATGAGAAGAAGGAGAAGCTCAGATACCCCGTAGACGTGGAACCTGGCGTCTCCTTAGCAGCAAAGATCGCTCGTAAGTAAACCTAATCGAAGCGTACAGTCGGAGTCAAAGGGGGGGCCACAGGTAACAGGCCCAAATACAGAATCTGGTCTCGACGTAGGCGGTCTTTATAAGACCCCACCGACATTTTCCTTTTATTTCTAACGAGTCCTACACGTTTACTTCCTTTTTATCATTGATTTTATTGTTAGGATAGTTCGGAAAATTATTATAGTTCAAAGAAAACATTTTCACTGCTAATTGCTAATGAAAAATCACACTTATTCACCTCAATTTTCTCTCTTTTGGTTTCTTATTACCTTATTGGTTCATTTATAACAAGTTGAATCATTTTTTTCTGTGCAATTCACTCACTGATCATTTCAAGAAAGTAAAGTTTGGGGTTTCAATATAAAATTAACAAAAAGAAATATATAAATGTTGTTATTGATTGATGAATCATTTGGAATTATTTAACCTAACCTATAAAATAACTATAACCTATATACAATAATAAATCTATTTATTTCGTATTAATAAATTGAATTTCGAGTAAATTATTTAAAGAATCTTTGACTGTTATCTTAAATTGAGAATCTTCTTTTCTAAAATGTAAAAATTCGTTTACGAAATCAATGACAATATGTCTTTCAGTAGTAGGTTGTGTGTGGGTACCTTAATTTAAAGAATGAAAATCACCAAGAGTCCAAAGAAATATATGAATGAGATGAAAGAAAGAATGAAAGGAATAAAAAGAAGCAGGTAGCTCTTTTAAAACCTAACGACCGGTGGTTCAACATTATTTATACTTCACGTTCATTCTTAATCGTCCATTCGATCGAATCGCAAGACAGTTTATATAATAAGAATCTTTTAGTTAAATAATAATTTTGTTTTATTATTTCAAAAATCAATGTTACTTGTGTCAAATATTTTTTTTCTTTTTGTTTAGAAATTAAATTTTTTAATAGGAAATAATACATTTTAGAAAATTAATAAATTAGAAATATTAGAGAAAAGGGAGATAAAATTTATTTTTAAAAAATTAATTATTAATATATTTTAGTAAATTAATAAATAATAGATTTTTAGAAAAATAGGGACAACATTTGTTCAAACAAAAATTAGTTAATAATATAATATATTTTATTAAATTAATGAGTAATAAATTTTTAGAAAACAAGAAACAAAATTTATTAAAATAAAAATATAATAAATAATATATTTTAGAAAATTTATAAATAATAAATTTGTAGAAAAAGTGAGACAACATTTATTAAAACAAAAATTTGTAAATAAGTAAATAATATATTTTAGAAAGTTAATAAATAATAAATTTTATTAAACAAGAGACAACATTTATTAAAACAAAAGTATAATAAATAATATATTTTAATAAATTAATAAATAATATATTTTAGTAAGTTAATAAATAATAGGTTTTTAGAAAAATAGGAACAACATTTATTAAGACAAAAATAAATTAATAAATAATATATTTTAATAAATTAATATATATTAATTTTTGGAAAATTACCAAGTAATAATTTTTTAGAAAAAGTGAAACAACATTATTTCAAACAATAATTAATTAATATAATAAATATATTTTAGAAAATTAATAAATAATAAATCTTATTAAACAAGAGACAACATTTGTTAAAACAAAAATATAATAAATAATATATTTTAATAAATAAATAATAAATTTTATAAAATGACATAAAAATAAAACTGGAAATGATGGAAAAGGGTGAAGTAAAAAGCTGAGTTAAATTCAGATGTTTAAATAATTCAAAAATACTTCATCGTTGGTGGTACTCCATCGATTTGACCTAAATTCCTTTAATTGATATTTCATATCCGGTTTAGCTAGCTAGACCAGTTTAAAAAAAGGTCTCATTTCTTATTTTCTTATTAAGAAAATTAAAATCTGTCTGTGTAAGATTTTTAAGAAAAAAAAAAAAAAATAAGGTGACTTTTTATAATTTGCTTTTTTTTTCTAAATAGATCAACCCCTTTGAAGTATTTTTATCGAATAAAAATATAAAAATAATTTGTCAAATGACTTTTAGTCTTATCAACCAATCAAATAATTTAATCAAGTTTTCTCTTCTACCAAAAAAAGAAAAAAAAAAAAAAAGAAATTTCTCGAACAACGAGAGAAACAAAATCGGAAATATAATAAATTAATCCTACATCCATGGGTTATTTACGTTCCACCATGGGGATATAATTCACGTGAATTAAACCCTACGACGAAATGCTATTTCGTTGTACATTCGAACCGAACCAAACCGAACCGACCCGACCGCACATATTTTTGGTACACATCTCTCGGCATCCTTTAGGTCAGTCGTGAAATTTATTATTCTCGCCTCCAATCGGGAAAAACAAACCTGGAAAATTGTACGTAACTTTCTCATACAACCTGTCAAAAAAAAAAAAAAGAAAAAAAACTAATTAAACCAGTGAATTTGAAATTAATATCAAAAACGTTTAATTTAAATCCAGAGTGTAGATATTATAAATAAACAAAACTTCTACATAAATTATTTCGATTTTTTTATATATGAAATAAATTCATTTGTAAAACGAGGAAGTAATTTAAAAACAAAAAAAAAATAGTGCTAAAGAAGAATCAAAAGAAATTGCACAAAAGTAAAAAAGAGAAAACGAAAAGAAATGGGGAGGGAGGGGGGGAAAGAGAAAAAATGAGAAAAAGGTGAAGGGTAGAGACGACTAATGGGGAATTGGGAGAGGGTGTAGGGTGGGGAAGAACATTAAGCCGTATTTACGGGTGGTGAGATTTTGCGTGGGCGAGTAGTGGCAGCAATTACGAAAGGGCCCCACAGCTACGAACCGATGAGCAAAGGAAGCCACCTTAACGAGCATCTTTCTTTTTATATATATATATATATTTTTTTTTCTTCGTCTTCTTCTTCTTCTTCTTCTTCTTCTACTTCTTTTTCTTCCCCCACCGATATTGAGAAGAGGGAGGGAGGGAGGGGGGCGGGGGTGTCCAACGAATTTTGAAAGGGACACCTTTTGAGAAGACGACACAGGCCGACTGCTACACAACTTGGCTTCTTTTAACTTTCACGACAGTTTTTCCCAGAGAAAGATATTCCTTTCCAGTTGAAGATGAAAAATAAGAAGATAAAGAAAAAAAAAGAGAAAAAAAAGTCATCGTCAGGAGCAAGCAAGCACCACCACCAATTTGATGTTATGGTGGTGGTGGTGGACTTTTGGAAGAAGGGGGAGGAGGCTTTTTATCGCGCCGACGGAGCCGACTTTACGAGGAGTCCCATAACGGAAATTTACGATCATCTTACTATCTTTTTCTATCTTTTTATCTTTCTATCTTTCTTTCTCTTCTTAGTGTCCTTTTCTTTTCTTTTCTTTTTCTTTTTTTTTTTCTTTTACTTATCTACCTATCCCCACTGAATTTTGTTTTTTTTTCTTTTTTATTTTTTTCAAGTATCGAACCGTTCTTTTATGTTTCTCGTATCGATTAATCGAAGATGTAACATTTACCATGGGAAAATAATTAATTATGGTTAATTAACACCAATCTTGATTAGAACTATTGGTGTGGTCTTGAAATACTACCAGTTATAAAATACATTTAGTATTAATTCTATTAAATAATTAAATAATATATAATTATTATTAATAATATTAAATA
>NW_015149027.1:365550-386281 GCF_001465965.1 Polistes dominula | reverse complement strand
ATAATAATAATAATAATAATAATAATAATAATAATAATAATGAATGGCTATGTGGGATTGTTTGATAATTACAATAACAAATTGTTTTTATTCCTGTCACACGGCAAACAATTGTTTTTTTTTTTTTTGATTGCCCAAAAACACATCTAACGCATTTTTTTTCATTTCTTTTTAATTTTCCTCGACATTTTTCTTTTTTTGAATATTATTTATTCTTCCCTTGTTCATTTTATTTGTTTCAAAATTAAATCCGTTTATTTATAATAATAATACGGATTTATTATTTTTTACGCAAAGAGATTCTCATTTTATGGGTTTTTGGAACGCTTAACGTTGAGTCTAAGATGTCGCTGATTTACTTTTTTTTATATTTGTTGTAAATATAACCTTGAAATTTTGAAATTTTTGTCAAAGATATAAACATTAATAATAAAATGATCGTATTACGAATAATTGATGAAATGAATTGGAAAAAAACACCCCCAAACTATTCTACGAATAAAATTAATTCAAAAAAAAAAAAACACAAATGTTGGAATAGCAATGGCGACTGCAATAAAACTCTGTACCACCAGATGGCACTAGTCTCGTTTCTTTTTTTTCTAACTAACCTAAAATTAATTCCATATTTCTACCCTCTTTTGTACAACCTGATATTAATTCTGTGTATCAATTTCATATTTTTAATAAACATTTGTATTAGTGTGCATAAATAAGAAGCTAATCATTTGATTAAATTCAAATAAATATTATTAACACTATGGCGTCCGGTGGCTCAGCATTGGTGCCATGAAAAAACTATCGAGTAATACATTCGATTATTTTGCTTTAATTTAATAATTCGACATTTATTTAGTTTTTTTTTTATTTTTAAACAAAGTATAGAAAATTTTGTGCTAAGAATTTCGTTTGGGGAAAGTAAAGTTTGTTTAGAAAAATTGAAATAATAAACTAAATTCGAACTTCTTTTTTTAAAATTATTTTTACGTGTAGAATGCAATTCTAAAGTTTGAAAATATGTTCTTTCCAATTCACCCTATATATATAATATATATTATATTATATAAAAGTAAATTTTGTTAAGAAAAATTGAAATAATAAACTAAATTCGAACTTCTTTTTTAAAAATTATTTTTACGTGTAGAATGCAATTCTAAAGTTTGAAAATATGTTCTTTCCAATTCACCCTATATATATTATATTATATAAAAGTAAAATATATATATTTGTTAAGAAAAATTGAAATAATAAACTAAATTCGAACTTGTATTTTTTAAATTATTTTTACGTGTAGAATGCAATCCTAAAGTTTGAAAATATGTTCTTTCCAATTCACCCTATATTATAATATTATATAATATATATTTAATAATTATATTAATTATAATTATATAAATATATCGTATATATATAGTTAATACTTGAAAAAATAGAAAATATTATATTATCTATAATTTTTAATAAAAATTTGAATAAAATTATGCTAGTTGTATTTTAAATAGACAAAAATTTCAAGATAAATATAAAAAAAAAAGATACACAAATAGATGAAATAATTAATTAATATTAAAAATTGTCATAAATTGTTATTAAACAAATATCAATCAGCGAAATCTTAGTCTCGTCGAATTTGTTGTTATTGTTCTTGTCAATCGTACATAATTTTTTTTTTTTTATTAATTATTCATTAAAACCGATCACTAAACATCATCATCACACACGCAAATATTATTACACGAGTCAATTCGCGTTTTACAAAAGTGAAATCGGTTTTTTTTTTTTAAACAAATGGCAAGCAGACATGAATAATTTGTTTTCTCTTTTCTTTTTCATTTAACAGCTTAAATTAAACTCAACTTTCGATTTGTTTATTCGTCAATACGTCTTAAATGTTAGATAATATAATTAGAAAAAATCTCGATATACAAAAATACAGTTATACATATACATAATAAATTACACATGAGCGTTTTATTTATAATAAACGCATACGCCTATGCGTACACGTTCAAAGTCGGATTGGTGATTGAGAAAGGGTTGGAAAAAGGGAGTAAGGGTGAAGGAAAGTGTTTCAAAGGTTTATAGAAATATTTCTTTTTCTTTTTCTCTATGTTAAAATTGTTTGTTAATATTATTTTTTTTTTTTTTTATTAACATAGGTTGCATATGAAAGTACACCTTTAACAATTTGGTTCGTAAAGTGCGTGGGTGTTTTAGCAAATGAAATTATGGTGGTAGCAAAGTTTATGGGAGGGTATCATAAACTTTGATCAATCAAGATCAATTGTTATTAATTTAATAATTTTATTAATATAAAATTATATATATTATAAACATACTCTATTTAATTTTAATTTTATTTAATTTATTTAACATAATAAATTTAATAATTTGTATATTAAATTAATTAAATATAATAATTAATTAATGTAATAATTTATATATTGAATTTATTATGTAAAATAAATTAATTAATTTAATTATTATTAATTAATTATTAATTTATGAAAAATAATTCCACCAGCACGCTTTTTACGAAACAAATATTTGAACATTTAATTATTTAATAATTCAATTGTTTCATTTAAATAGAGAGTGAGAAAAAGAAATACAAATTAATGTCAAAACGAGAGAGAAAGATGAAACACGAGATTAATTTCATATAGTTTAAATAGAAATCAAAAATAATAGTCAATTGAAAAAAAAAAAAAAACCCACAAAAATTATACGATTTGTTATAAATATATATATGCTATATACCATGGAATTTGATTTTACTAACACAAACAAAATTAAAAAAAAATCAACTTTAATTCAATCATCGTCAAATGATTACGAATTATTCTACTTTTAAACAATTTCATCATTTTATTTTATTTTTTAGTATTTTTGTTTTTTTTTTCCTTTTTGTAGCCAATTTCTTTCTTTTTTTTTTTTCTTTTGGCTTAATTAACAAATTCATTTCTAACAAATTATTCGCGATATTTCAAGAGATATTTCCCCCATGGTTTTTTTTTGTTTTTTTTTTCTTGTTTTTTTTTTTTTTTTTTTTAATTTGAGAAGGGTCAACTTTTTAGATCTAAAATCTTAAATATTATTCAATCATTTGTTTATCATCCATTTGTTTTTTATTTGTTTTTTTTATTTTTTATTTTAAACAACACGTTCAACTTCACACTCACAATGGTCGCATTTAACATTTTGCATTTTCGCAATGTTTATTTTTTTGTTTTTGTTTTTTCATACTTAATTTAATTCTCGTACTTTGAGAAACCTTTTTAGGTTCTCACCCTCTCTCTCTCTCTCTTTCTCTCTTTTTTTTTTATTCTTAAGTATAATATAAAAAATACTATATTGTTTTTTTTTCTCGGCAATAATATACGATGATAACGTTAACAAACATTATAATAATTAACGCATGATAATATTATTAATAATAATAATAATTATTATTATTATAATGATAATGACCGATGATCATGATGATGATGATAATAGTAATAGTCATAATAATATTAATAATAATAATAATAATAATAATAATAATAATAATAATAATAATAATAATAATAATAATAATAATAATAATTACATACTAATTAACGTTATCTCTACATGTTTATTATTATTATTAATTTTTGTTGTTTATTTTAATATAAACCTTTTCGCACACAACTCGTATTTTTCTCTCGTTCGGCAGGTACAAATTCGTTAACTCTATTCGATCATTATTATTATTATTTTTGTAACCCTTCTCATCATTTTGACACATTCATAGTGTCAATAATTTATTTATTGTTCAACTGTTTTTTGTCAAATGGAAATTCTCTTGAAAATTCGGGAAAAATGAGATTCTTCCTTTGGGTTGAAACAAAAAATCTCAATTATTTTTCAATATAACAAACGATTAAATGGTAATATAATTTATATAAAAAAATAAAAAATACACATACTTTTATATATATATATATATATAGGACAAGGCTTAAACAATTTTTGTTGTTGTTTATTTTCTCGTACAACGAAGAAACTTTAAATTTAAACAAAATGAAATGAAATTAACTTCACGAATTAATAAGAAAATAATTGTGGTTTAAATTAGTTCAATATTTAAATCGTATTTGGCACAACAACCACTGACACACCCCATGAAAATGGGAAACCCTCAAACCTTTATGTTCATCTCTGAGTTATTTTATTTAATTCACCTATTAATTAAAAAACCCAAAAATTTTCTTTAAATTTACTTGAATTATTTTTTCATTTACCTGTGAATTAAATAAAAAATCAAAAAGAATTATAATATTTTCACAAATTATCTCACGTTTATCTACTTATAGATATTTATGTCAAAATTATTATATATATATATATATAATTTCCACCCCCAAATTTATCCAATTAAATCGAGGAAAACTTTGTTTGGCACGTGTGTGTATGTGTGTGTGTGTGTGTGTGTGTGTGGTACAATAGTAGTACATTTAAAATTTTTTTAACAATTTAATTAAGATGATCGATCATAGAAAAAAAGAAAGAGAGCGAGAGAGTCTTATTTTCTGCATTACAGATGAAAATAAACAAAAATATTAATTTGCCTCCAATACTCGAATAAAAATCGTGTACGAAGAGAAAAAAAAGGGGGTGTGTTAGATGAAGGATTTTAAGATTTTAAGGGTTAAATACAGTCCGAGATAAGAATTCTCCATATTTGTGTTTGTTTTTTTTATCAACGTCGAGATTCGCGTGTACGACGACGCAAAGTTCCACGCTCGAGTTCGCGATTGGACAAAATGGAATTAGCTATGACGACTGAGTTAGAAGAACGTCCACGTGTTTTTCTTGAATTTGAAGAAGCTGCTCGAGGTGAGGATGAAAGAAGGAACCATGGTCGTCCAATGGCTCGTCGTCATTCGGTTTTAATAGGTGGGCCAGTTGATGAAGGTGATGATGGTTGGATTGATTGTCCGTAAGACGTTGGACTAGTTGTACCATCAGATGGTAAAGTACCAGGTTCAGTTTTGGTAGTCCCACTACTTGTTGTTCCTGAAGATCTTCCTTGGTTTTCAAGAAATTTATTGTGGGTCCTTTGATGCCTGGTGATCATGTCCCTGCGACATGCAGCATAGGTACAGTCAGGACATTTGTAAGGTTTCTCTCCGGTGTGGGTTCGTTGATGAGTACTTAAATGATCCGACCTGCTGAACACCTGGTTGCACACTTTGCACGTGTAAGGTTTTACCCCTGTGTGCAACCTCATGTGTCTCGTCAACATATCCGACCTGGCGAAGCTCCTCTGACAAACATCGCAAAGATATGCTTTTGCTGAAGCATCGTGTGGTCCCTGTTTGCGATGCCTCGATGCCATGTGTTTGGCTAATCTGTCGTGCAAGCTAAACATCTGCCCGCATTCCGGACATACGTATGCCAAATCGGCACCAGGCGGCATCTCCTCGACTACTGGTGAAACTTCAAGGTTATATCTCACAGCAACGCTCTCCTTCGTAGTAGGTGATGCAACGTCTCCTCTGACAACTGGTACACTCACGGAACCCCTCGTCACGATGCCAGCTGGTAACAGTCGAAGTGCCGGAGGTCTATTACCCCCCGTTGCTGATGCTGCTGCTGATGCTGCTGCTGCCGCTGCCGCTGCTGCTGCTGCTGCTGCTGCCGATGCCATTAAATTTTTCATCGAAAGATCCAACGGTAACTCCTGCGGACTCGTCGTCGTCGTCGTCGTACTTGTCGTCGTTTCGCTTTCTAACGAGCCGCTATTACGAGTTGGATGATTTTGATTTACCATCAATGACATGGACGACGATGACGTAGTCGAGGCCGGTGGTGGTATCCTCTGTTCCCAGCTTGACAACAAATCGGTATCCGAATGACTACGTCCACGAAACATATCTGGCAGGTATTTGGTGTGCATGTATTGTTCGAAACTGTACGGTGTGATTGGTGGTAGGGACAATGGTGTCAGCGGGGTCAACGGAGTCAACGGTGTTAACGGGGAAGTTGGTGAATGCAACATCATCCCACCACCACCACCACTTGAATTAGGGGACTGACTGCACTGTATGCATGTACAAGCACCGTTGTTCGGTTTGCCCGTTGATGAACGATTCGACGTGGACGATTTTTGATTCGGGTTGTGCCGAGTTTTATTGTTGTAAGGTAAGTTACGATTATTATTATGATGACGGTTACTTCTGTGATGATGATGATTATGATGATTATGATGATTATGATGATTGTGATGATGACGATGATGATTTCGTTGATCTTCCTCTCCACCACCTTCACCAACCATTGTCGTTGTTGTCATAGCCGTCGTCGTAGATGTCGTCGTAGTCGTAGTTGTGTTGGTGCTGTTGGACATTTGATTTTCTTCTTCCTCACCCGTCGGTGTTACGGGTGAATCCTCGTCCTTAAGCCTCAATGGTTGAATGTTCAAAGCTGACGGACTGTCAATAGCCGACCTCGAAGACGACCTTGGCGAACTAAAAACGTCCTCGTCTTCCTCAGATGCCGGACCGTTACCCTCAAACCTTAAAACCTCACCCTCCGAGGGTGAACTACGATGAGCTTGCAATATGTCAAGTACTTGGGCCAATCTTTTTCTCTTTCTTGGATTCCTATGATTTCTATTAGCCGTTGCCGCCAGGGTATTATTGTTGGTACAGGAGGGCGGGGGCGGCTTTGCCGGACCCGGGGGCGCGGCTGCTGCGTCCTCCACGGCGCTCTCGGCCATAGTCATCGAGGATGCGCGGCACCCGCCGCCTGGGCCCCTTATGCCGCCTATTACACCCTCTGCTACAACCGTCGTACTACCTCCCACCTCGTCCTGTAACACAAATTAATTAATTATTTACATTTATGTTTTTATTATTATGCGTTTGATGTACATATATTCGTGTAGGTTTAATAATTGGTATAATTAGGGTGTCCTTTCTTAAGATTTTTGTTTTTGATAATATTTTGCGACCTAACAAATAAAAAATAGACTAATTTTTGGAAATTTTACTTACCCTAAAGAAAATATACCCAATATAATAAATGTAATACAAATATTTGTATAATTAACCTATAAGGTTATCCTATAACCCTAAATTAACCTATTTAGGGTGTTCCTAATTTCTTAACATTTATTTTAATATAATTTTGCGATCTAACAAATAGAAAATACATTCCCATAACTTTTTGAAACTTTACTTACTCCCCATAAAATAAACCCAATATATAATACAAATATTTGTCTAATTAACCTATAAGGTTAACCTATAACCTTAAATTAACCTATTTAGGGTGTTCCTACTTTCTTAACATTTTTTTAAATATAATTTTGCAACCCAACAAATGACAAATACACTTTCCAAACTTTTTTTAGATTTTGTATCGCCAGAATCGAGCCATGACAATTATACTTGTCAATTTTACTTCTCTATGACGAGTATACTCGTCAATCATAGTAAACTGGTTAAATATTTGCTAATTTTTTTTTTCTTTTTCTTATATTTTTCTTGTGTGAATTTAAGCAAAGAAAGCCGACTCTCTTTTAATCCCCACTCCCACTCTTTTCATTTTTATTATATATATATATATATACGTTTTTTGTTGTTTTTGTCGTCATCGAGAAGATGCACCGATAGTCGTCGTCGTCGTCAACAGAGAAAAAGAGAAGCCGACCGGCGCACGGTTAAAAAAGAATCTTCTTCCTTCTCTTGAGAGAAGAGAAAGGGCTCCGATGATCGGTCGTAAAACGTAAAAGGGGACTCGTAAACGGAGTGAAAAGATGTCAGAACGTAAAAGCCGAGAACAGGTCCCCAAGGAAAAGAAAAGAAAAGAAAAGAAAAGAAAAAGAAAAAGAAAAAGAAAAGCAACAGAAAAAAAAAAGAAAAGAAAAAAGGTGTGGGCGTACTTGGTTGATCTTCTCCCTTTTATCTCCTTTCCCTTTCCCTTATACCGTCATCATCGTTGTCGTCATCAACTACATCGTCATCGTTATTTACCACCCTTTTTTACTGGGGGATATTTTTAATCACCTTTTTTTACGATACCTTCATATATTTTGTATCTTTTTTTTTTTTTTTCATTTTTCTTCTTCTTCTTCTTCTTCTTTAACTAACTTTAAAATGAAAGTATTGGAAGATTGGGTATTTTGCAATAAATAATAATAAAAAAGAATTTAAATATTAGTTTGAAGAATTGTAAATATAAAAAATATATTGAAGAGTTTTTATCTGTGTTTGTGTGTGTGTGTGTTTGTGTACTATTTTTTTTAAATCAATTATTATTGGTAAAGTCAAATATTAATAAATACTGTTATAAATAATATTATGTAATAAATCAATTATATTATAATGGTATTATAAATAAATACCATTTTATGATGAATATATGGTAAATATATATATATATATTTATTATATATTATATAAATTTAATTAAAACAAATTAAATAATAAAATAAAATTATATAAAATGTTAAGAAATAAATATTAGAAAATTAAAATATAAAATATATAAAATATATATTATAAATAAATACCACACGCATTTTATAGTAAATATATAGTAAATATATATATTTTATATATTTAATTTGCTTTAATTAAATTAAAATAAATATAATATATAAAATATATATTATAAATAAAATACCACATTAATAAAGTCAAATTTTAATAAAAATCCTATTAAAAAAAAATTATAAATAATATTATATTATAAATGAATTATATTATAAATAAATACCATTTTATGACGAATATTATGGTAAATATGTATATATTTTATATATAATATATAAAATATATATATTTTTAGTAAATACAATTAACAATGTTAAATCTCAATAAATAAAGTACCATTTGCAATAAATAAAACAAAATAAAAATAATTACTAATTTTGCAAATTTAAAATACAAGAAACACACACTGAACAGTTTCTATCCGTGTTCCTGTACCACTTTAAATGATAGAAATTAATATTAAATTCTTAAGGGTAGAAAAAAAAAACAATAAAATATTAAAAATTAATGTTAATCAAGGTCAAAGAAAAATGATCATTCGAAATTTGAAAAAGATGAAACCTCAAAGTTTGAGATCATCGAATACAAAACACATTCGATCAGACGAACGATGAGAGACTCGACGAGGTGGTCGAGGACGAAACGTCGATCTAAGGAAAGTGGAAAGGGTGAAGGGGGTCTAGTGAGGAGCAAAAGGATTCTGCAAGGTAGCAGAAGCGAGGAGGAGTAGGAGGAGAAAGGAGGATCATCCGTGAAGAATTCCTTAGCAAGGAATGCCCCGAAGGAGGCACCTGTAACCACGGACTCGACGCGAGAGGAAACACAGAACAGGTTGGAGACGTGGGCGTGGGTGGAACACGCTTGATCTTTTTCTACCACAAGATCTACCGATATATACCGGGTGTACTCTTCTTTCATTTTAGCGATGGGTTTAACTCAACCTTTTCTCTTTTTTTTTTTGTTCGAATTTTAATTAATTTTATATTTTTAAATGTACGAATTAAATACATTCAAGTTATTAAATCTATGAGAATGTTGGTTTAATATTATTAATAATTTAAAAAATATATAGATATTTGATATTTAAAATTAAAAAAATTTTTTTAATTAATTATAATTAAATAAAATAATAGTATTTTTTATATTAATTAATTATATATATATAGTAAAATCATGTGATATGCAATATATTGCATAGCACAACTATGCAATAGTATATATTTTTGCAAGGTTTATACATTATATATAAAAATATTTAAAAATATATATATACATAGTAATAGTATAGTATATAATATATAGTATTAGTATATTTATATACATAATATTTAAATATATTTATAAAATAGTGTTAGTGATCTTTAGTGTTATATATAACATAAATACAAGATTTAAAAAATAAATTCTAAATATACGAAAATAAATTTTAAAAATACCCCCAAAAAAATTCTAAATATAAAAAGATCAATTTTATAAATAAAAAAAAAAATATTCCAAATATAAAAAATAAATTCTAAATATAAAGAAAAATACTTTTTGATTGAATCGTGAATGAGTGACTGAAAACCTCTTGTACCTTTTACTACTACTACTACATTTGAGATCTATCTTTACCAATCCTCCCTTCGGAAGGGAAAGGAAGGGAAAGAGTACTCTCTTCGGGATCCCTAAGGGCAGACGAGAAGCAGCAGCTATCCCTACTCAGTGGCGGTGAAGCTACGGCAAACTGCTACCAAAAAACCAGACGGGCTACCGAAGAGATGAAGCCGATGCCTTCCTTCTGCCTCTTCTTTTTATTTTTATCTTTTTATCTTTTTATCTTTTTATCTTTTCTTTTCTTTTTTTTTTGTACTATAGGATACGACGACTTTTAGATGATAAAGGATCGTTGAGAATCTTCTTTTTGATCCTGAGAAAAGGTCTTCTTTCACATCAATGTTTTTTTTTTAACCCTTTCAATGCTGAATACTTTTAAGTGAAGTGTTTTTTTGTTTGTTTGTTTGTTTAGAAAAAAAATTATTTATTATTAATTATTAACTTTTATCATATTGATTAATAATAAATTATATAATAATTAAATAATTGAAAAATTTGTGTTTAGTTAGTTTATTTAATTTTCATGTAACAAAACTTCAAACAATAATCAAACTGACACTTACTGTGCAACTTTATCGAACGCATATATGCGTCAAAGTTTAGTTTGTTAATATTATTTTCATGTAATAAGACTCACAAAACAATAATTATACTATTACATATTGTACAATTTTATCAAACGCATATATACGTCAAAGGGTTTAATCATTTAATTGTTTTCATTCAACCTAATGGTTGATCACTTCTTCTTTAAGTTTCACTAATACAAATATAATAATAATAATAATAATAATATAAAACATTTTCACAAAGAATTTTGTTAAAACGAATTAATTAAAAGTGTTAGTTAAATAAATGACGTGAAAGTTAAATGAAATGTAATAAGACTTCTTTACACACCCATAGAATAAAACATAAAATAAACGATCCTAGTATTATCGGTGAAGCTAAACGAACCTATCAAGAGTACAAGTATAATACAAACACACACACACGTATATATATATATATATATATATATATATATATATATACATGTAAGAGTATGTACGTCGTGCGACAGATTTTATCGTCGTCCAGGAAAATTACGGTTTATCGGGTATGGTGATTAATGACCATTCATTGGATATCGGACGGTAATTAAACGCTCGGTAATTTGTGTTCTAAAAGACACAAAACAAAGAAAGAAACAAAGATAGAAATAATTTAAAACAAAGTAACTAGAGTATAGAAAACGTCAAACGAACATTAGAAAAAGACAAAACTAGATTTTAGATTAAAGAATCTATTTTCTATTCAATATTATCTAAATCTACCACTACCCCCCACTTTCACCCCCCAATGGATAAGGATCTGATTCATTGTCCATTTATAAATTATTCCTTGTCAAATAACTTCAAAGTTCATCATTAACCCCCACTCCCAATTTCCCATAACTGTTTTCTATTTTCAAATAAGAAATAACCTTCTTTTTGGGATGCATTTGGGATGCATTTTCAAATTTGTTGTTTTTTTATTTAATAGCTGCAACTTTACAATAAAATATATTCGTTAAAATCACGAGAAGATCGTACCCCTATCGGTGTTTTATGAAACTATTACAAAATATTACAAATTTCTCGCAATTTCATTTGAAATTATTAATTAAATAATATATTTTAATATTTATAATAATTATATAATATAATATATAATATTTATATAAAATAATATTTTATAGAATATTTTAATATTTATAATAATATTTAAATAATAATATAAAATAAAAATATATATATTATATATTAATATTATATATAATATATATAATAAAAAATAAATAAATAATATTTATAATTTTTAAATTTAAAAAATAAAAAAAATAAAACAAAACAGTTGTCGCAAAAATAGTTCTATTTGATTACTGTATATAAATATCGTGAATTAATTAAATCTATTTTCGTTGCAGTTTCGTATTGTACGAGTAATAGGTTAGGTTAACGTTCTCATTACGAGATATAGTTATCTGATTCGTAATCTTTACGTTGGTTAAAAGATAAAGTTAAGTTACATTCTCGTTCGATCTTCTTCTTCATCATCCTCTTCTTTTTCTTCTTAAGTTAAAACTCATTCGCACCGATAATTAAACTTCTCGCGATTTTGCCGTCACCATCATCGTAGTCGTCTTAGTCGTACCTTGCACGTCATTGCCTTTTTATGGCTTGTTGCACCTTGCGTTAGTCAGTTACCCCCCCCCTTCGCCTTCCCCCTGTTTCTCCCCCCCTTCTTCCTCCCACTTTGAGTACAAGGGGGCAAGAGTGTAAAACTTTGCGAAGAATCATTAACGAGCAACCCACCACCACCACCACAACAACTACCACCAATGTTAACTATCGCAAACACTAACACCACCATAACCACCATAACACTACCATCATCATTACTGGTGCTCGATAGAATTCAAAAATGAACATAAGAAGCTAACACCTGAAAGTTATATACGAGCGGTTACACCAACTTGACTTGGCAAGTTTACATGAAACCTCCTCCTCCCCCTCCTCCTCCTCTTCCTACCTGTACAACCCCCTTAACAAACCCCCTCCTATACTTTTCTTATTACTCCCCCTCACTCTCGTTTTACTCTGTTCGTCCTTGTCTCTTCGTTCACGTCGTTTTTTTCTTCAGGTTTTTTTTTTTTTTGTTTTTTATTTTTCTTGTTGCCCTAACCTAAGAAGTCACCTGTACCGGCTGTGAAAACGATTAAGACACCAACACAAACACTTACAACGATAAAACTTCCCGTTTCTTTCTTTTTTGTTTTTTTTTCTTACTTTCTTTCTTGTCTATCTTTCTTTTAAGAAATTAAAATAGGTTTTTGTACTTCATTATCCAATTTTTATTTTTTTTTTCTGTTACTGGTATCCGTCAACAGGTGTTAACGTCAATAATAAACGTTTGAACGTGCGTAAAAATTAAAATTTATTTCAAAAACCACCATAGAGTTATTTAATTATTTAAATGGACATTTATGGTCATTAAAACAAAATTTGTAACATTAACAAAAAATTCTGAGAAATATTTGTATAAAAAAAAAAAAATGTAAATTACAATGTGCAGATGGTCTGATGGGATTAAATCAAATTTATTATTAATTATTTATGATTAGGGGATACTCGGAATATTTTTTTTTTTTTTTTTTTAATTAGTTTTAGTTAGTTTTAGTTTAGTTAGTTAGTTTTTTTTTAGTGTACTTTCCTTTCTCTATTTTTATTTTTTATTTTTCTGTATGATCAATGCTTTTCACGTAGTATTTTATTTGCGGCTCATTTGCGAAAAGCAAATGCAGTTGCATTCAGTCAATGCAACAACTGTGTACGATGCACACCAACACGAAAGAAATAAAACACTAGGAATGGGTCATATATATATATATACTTCTTCTGCTTATGTATGTATGTACATATGTGTTATATATATATATATACGTATGTATTCTGCGCAACCAAATTTCGGAATTTGCTGCAGTTCTCCTGCAGTGCGGTGTTGCACACTTGCAAAAAACTTTTCTATTCGATCCAACTGCGAAACAAAATGCAAAATCAACCGCATCATCCAATATACTCTATTACACAAATTTAACAGTTGTAAATGTGTAATAATAATAATAATAATAATAATAATAATATATAATTATAAACAATAATAATTTTTCGTTCTAACTCATTGAAGAATCATCCCACTTGTCATTTCTTCGAAATTAAATTGCAAATATTCCATTTAATCTCCCCACCCTATCCCAACTGATTATCAATGATAAAAAAAGATAATTAATTAATTGTTAAATAATCGATAAACAATTTGAACGATTTTTCAATTTCTAAGACTTCGAATAAAAAGTTTTATTCAAGGAAGTCAATTTTGTTCTTTTTTTTTTTGTTCTCTTCATGACTTATATTCCACATCTTCGTCACACAGTATGTATATATGTGTGTTAGTTAGTTAGTTAATTATTATTCATTATTAATACCTTTAATATTAATGATCCAATCGAAAATTCAATCGATTGTGATTAGAATATCTATGAAGTAAAATATATATATATACAATGATATCGTGTTGACGCGCCTATTTTTATAATACACATTCGTGTAAGAATATTTTAAATATTCACGCGTTTATGACGTACACATAAATAATTAATAATATATTAGAAACAACGAGAGAAAGAAAGAGAGAGAGAGAGAGAGAGAGAGAAGCAAAGGCAGACATGACAGACACACTAACCTGTTTGTTTGTTAGATAAAACCAGACTAGCGGTTGTTTCTGATAATCCTCCCTCACTTCACCCAATGTGTAAGAAAATAGAGACAAAAAATTAGAATGTATCTATGTGTGTGTGTGTGTGTGTGTGTGTGTGTGTGTGTGTGTGTGTGTGTGCATGATTTTTTTCTTTTTTTTGTAAGAATCATTAGTTTGTCATCGTGTACATACCAATCGTTAAATATAATCGATAACGTTTAAGGTAATTAATGCGAATTAGTTTAATCGTGAATTGATTTTATTCATCAAATTATTCTTAAATGTTTGAAATTCTATGTGTGTGTGTGTGTGTGTGATTCGATCGCTCTTTTATTTTAATTATTCTGTCAATGTTTATATTGTAAATCGTATTACAAAATAATATTGTTAAAGTTATTAATTAATTTTAATTAAAAAAAAAAAAAAACAAATACATATATAATATATCATATGGAATAAATAATACATACATATATTAAAAAATATTAAAATAAATTATATTATAAAATATCTAAATTATATATAAAATATATTATAATTATATATGTAAATTATTATATTATTAATAAATTATGATATTTTAATTATTATTAATTAATATATAAATATATTATATATATTTTATTATTATATTTAGTTATTTTATTTAATTTTTTTTTTTAAATTACATTTATAATTATTAAAATATTAATATTATAAAAAATTATATAAATTAAAATTAAAATTATATAAATAAAAATAAATATTAAAATTACATATAATAATATAAAAAATTATTAAAAAATATTACTATTATAAAAAAAATTTATTTATATATAAAATATTAATATTATAATACATAATTATTAAAATACATTACATTATAGTTTCTAATTAATCAGTTAATAATTTAATATATGTATATATATATATATTTTTTTTTTCTTACATGTGTCATGGATAAAATCATGTAATACGAATGAACTGAAGAAAAAAAATGGTATCGCTCGTCAAGGTGATATAAAATTTTGTATTCCTTTTGAACCAAACATTACATGTACAAGTGACCAATGTTAAAAAAAAAAAAGAAAAATAAAGTATCGATTTATTCATGGATAGGGACGACCTTCCGTGGAATTTCAAATCGTTGCACGAAGAGATACACGTATGTACTTTTAACGTACCTACTTAAGTCCTATCTACTTATATATATATATATATATATATATATATATATATATGGGTGACACGTCGAACGTGTACCAATTTACACGTACACACGTATAAGAAGAAGTACACGAATGTGGTTAAGAAAAGAAAGAAAACTATATTACCTTCTCTCGAAGGCAGAACTCGTACTACGACGAACGTTATCGCGTAATTGCGGGTTAATTCGAGGCTGACAGGCGACAGTGTACAAGGCGTGGGCGGATTCCTTTAAAGCCTGTCTCATTTTGTCGCCCTCGAAACTACGGCACGCAACCGTTTAAACTTTTAAACTCTTCTTCACTATCTTTCTCTTTCTTTCTTTCTTTCTTCTTGTCAAAGTGACAAAAAAAAATAATAGAAAATAAAGAAGAAGTATCAAGTGTTACAAGAAGAACACATGAAGTAAAAAGAAGAATAAAAAGATCATAAGTCTACATTTTAACATATTTTCTCAGAATCTCTGCTAATATTCTCTCAACACATACTTTAAACACTTCCTTGTATTATATTTGTGAATTTCTAATAGCAGAATAAGATAAATTAGCTAAGTTAATAATACGTTTCGTGCCACGTGTACCACCGGTGGTACACGTTGGTTAAACATATTTACATATATAGACATGAGATAAAATATAAAAATTAACATTAAATTATTTCAAAATAATTTAGTATATATTATATAAAAAAAATAATTTTATTTTAAATTTATAATATTATAAATTAATAAATAAATAATTATTTACATTATATTAAAATACAATAATTTAAAATTAAATAATAATATAATTTTAATTATATAAAAATAATTTAATTTTAGATTTAAATTATTTTACTATATTCAAAATAAGGTTTACAATTAAATTATATAAAAATAAGTTAATTGTAAATTTATAATATTATAATAAATAATTTAATTTAAATTTAAATAATAATGTAATTTTAATTATATAAAAATAATTTAATTTTAGATTTCAATTATTTTACTATATTAAAAATAAAGTTTACAATTAAATTATATAAAAGTAAATTGTATAAAAATAATTTCAATTTTAAATTCGTAATATTATAATAAATAATTTAATTTTATATTAAATTATATTAATATATAATTTAATTTAATTTTATAATAAATTATTTTACTATATATTAAAAATACAGTTTATAAAATTGAAACACACAATGTTACGTGTAATATATTCATTTAATATATTTTTAAATTATTAAATAACAGTAACATTGTAATATATTTATATTAATTAAAAATTATAATAATCAATGTCCAAACTAAATTATGACTAACCACAAATAAAATTAAACATTCAATAATATACCTGTATAATATATTATATTCTGATGCAGGTGAGAGAGTAATCAATTTATTCAACAATATTTTTTCTTGCACCAGGTAACTTTGCAAGCCGTCAGATAACCGTTCGACAGATCGATTTAACTCGATTTTATTCGATTATGTAATCTTATCAACTAGAAGTTAGAAATAGTGGGTGTCACGAAACTTGAAAGATACTTTATACAAAGTTTACTATCACCAATTAAGTCTATCCGACATACAAAAACTTGTCAGTCTACCACAATCACACTCATTCGTGTGTTCTCATTCGTAGAAACCATTTTTCTATTTTTTTTTTTTTTTTTTTTAATACTAATCTCACGTACCGATCTATTATTTGACTGACCAAATGGGATTTAGGTTAGTAGTGTGTGTATAAACCATGAAAAGAGAACTTGCAAAGTAATGAACTGTGTCCCTACCTGAGATATCGAATCCCTCTTTAATCATTCTTGCAAAAAGTAGTAGCAGTTTTTGTTTTATTTTCTGTTTATTTTTTTTCTATTCGCAACCCTGACTGAGATTTGATGTGGTTGTAGTTAGTAGTGGTGGTGTTGGTATCTGTTTAAAACGATGAGCTAGAAAATTCTATGAACATACGCATCCTACATTTCCTATTTCCTTCTTTTTTTCTATTGATATTCATCGTCATCATCATCATCATCATCATCGTGATGATTATCCTTGGCCCTTTTTCTTCATGAACTTTTACTAGAGTTTTATCTAATGTTGAAAAGGTTTTTCCTATTTATGTTGTTTTGTTCAAACGATGATACAAAACGAAGAACACGAATGTATAAAGCAAATAAGAGAGAAAGAGAGAGAGAAAAAAGTAAAGGAAAAGAAAAAGGGATGGAGGAGATCTACGTGGATACGATGGTCAGGTATTGAGATCCCCCATACATGCCTTAATAGAAACACCCACGCTTTTCTCATTATGCGAATATCGTAAACATTCCTCTCATATGCTCGAAAGTTTGCGATCAAACGTATGCAAATATCACCAGACCTTTTTCTTTCTATCCTTCCCATTCCTTCCCTTTCCCTTTTTTTTTCTTTTTTCTTCTTTTTTTTTTTCTTACCTTTTTCGTTTCTTTTAAACACAGTTTGCACGCTATCCCGTAAAGCAGTCCTTAGCGATTTGCTACCATTTCTTTTCTTCCTTCGAATTACGTGTTTTAAACTTACACACACACACACACAGACACACAGACACATATATAGAGACATACAGTGAGAGACACACATGCACATATTCACTCACCCTTGATCTTTTTGCTTATATGTTTTTTGTTTTTTTTTTTTTTCTTTTTATTTCCAACCCCCTTCACGAATCTTAATGAGACACCTACATTAAAAATAATCTCGTGAGTTAATATCACTTGTGTCACACGTGTACATACACACATGTGAAAATGTGAATATGTGAAAATATATGAATGGTCAACTTTCGTAGAAATTCGACTCATTGATGTAGTTTTATTTTATCGGTGTTATTTTTCTGTTAAATATCTTTTATTAATTTTTTTTCCTTTGTTATTTATTTGTAACTTTGACCGGTTGGTATGTAACACCCACGAGTAGAATAATGACTCATTTTTACAGCGATTAGTAAGATAAAGATAATAATACTAGTATACTTTGTTTTTGATCTTATTAAAGATAATTATATATCTTTCATTGTACGTAAGTTATTTCTAAAGAATATGATTTAGTTAGAAGTGTTAGTAATAACTATGACGTCATGTGTAAACTATTATAATATTTTAAAAAATATATATATTTATGGTGTATTGGAAAAAATGAGATACGAATAACAAAAAGAAAGTGAGAAAGATCAAATGAATTTAATATTTTTTTTTATAAAATGTTATAAAAACTTTGCAATGTGAGAATGTATTCCATACACACACACACACACAGAAGAATGTATTTCACACTGATAAAATGATTCAATTATTTTTCTAAGTTAATAATAACAAGAACATTACGTGTAAATGAGTATAACATTTAAAAAAAAAAAATAATAAAAAATAGAAAATATATTTACATTAATTAATAAAATGAACAACAACAAGTAAAAAGAGAGTGAGAAAGATAGAATAAATATAATAATTTTTTTTTTTTATACAAAATTTGTTTGTTCTCCTGTGAGAATTGTCTTTCCACCCATACCGTAGAAACCTAATAAAAAATATAAAAAAAAATAAAAAGTAGAAGTAGAAGAAAGATTTAAAAAGAAAAAAAAAAGAGAAAGAAAGGGAAAAGAAAGATGGAAAAGGGCAGTAATAAGGCGGCACACAGAGATGATGAGTGGCCGACGTAAATTAGCCGGGCACGTAAATTAACCACCACCACCACCACCACCCACCTCTGACAAAGAAAAGGCAACAAAGATCCGACTCATCATTGGTGAACGAACACCAACACCAACCCTAACACCAACACGAATACGAAGGTTTGTTGGAATATAACTCGACTGATCATTGGTGAACGAACACCAACACGAATACGAAGGTTTGTTGGAATATAACTCGACTGATCATTGGTGAACGAACACCAACACGAATACGAAGGTTTGTTGGAATATAACTCGACTGGTCATTGGTGAACGAACACCAACACAAATACAAAGGTTTGTTAGAATATAACTCGACTGATCATTGGTGAACGAACACCAACACCAACACCAACACCAACACCAACACCAACACCAATACCAACACGAACACTAACACGAATACGAATACGAAGGTTTGTTGGAATATAACGACGACTCATTGGTTGTATACTAAACTCGCTTATGCCACTAGAGAAAGTGTACAAAAAAAAAAAAAAGAAACCCAAAAAGGAAGAAAGAGAGTAGTAGAAAAGATGCCGAAGGGAAAAAGGTCTCCAGTAAAAAGTCCCTTTCCACTCTTGTGCGAGAGTCGCCCTCGGGGCCCTTAATGAACGTCGCGTGCCGAGCGCGAGCACAGTGCGCACCCGTCGCAAGGTGCATCCTCAACGTTCAAATCCTTCCCCAGACCGACCCTTATTATTACACACCCTT
Organism: Polistes dominula; assembly: GCF_001465965.1. The sequence continues at coordinate 366,291 of NW_015149027.1, read as the reverse complement.
CTTTTTTCCCTTCCAACGACGTTTGGAAAACGACGTTTCCCTTTCGAATCTATTTTTATCATTTTTGTTTCATTCTTTTCAGTAACACATTTCCATTTTGTTTTTTTGGTTTTTTGCATGTTTCTCAAACATTTTTAATAATTTGTTTTTATTATTATTAGATAATTAAAATTGTAAACATTTTAAAGTAAAATTTGTGTGAATAAAACACACGATTTTTAATCCTTAGAATGCTATGAACGCATATATGCGTTTAGTAATAATAACTAGTATTGTCATTCACGTGTTTGTTAATATTAATGTAAAATAATGTGTTATATTTATATTAATTAATTAAATTATATTTAAAAATAAGAACTGAAATTATTAAATATAATTTATTATTAGAATTTATTTAATAATAAATTATTCTCTTTCTATAAAAATATTTTACGTAAAAGTATTCAACACTGGTTAAAACATAGTTAAAAATAGTTTGAATACTATTACAAATGTTCTCAATTTATTTCTATTATTATTATTATTATTATCATTATTATTATTATTATTATTGCAATTTGCAACGAAATACACATTTTTTATTATATTCTTGTTCATATAGGTTATCGTAAAAATTAATGATTATTTTTATATCCAAAAATCGATATCATAAAGATCAATTTCTTCTGACTCTTCTACATATATATATATACACACACACATATATATATATATATATATATATATATATATATATATATA
>NW_015149027.1:223021-362999 GCF_001465965.1 Polistes dominula | reverse complement strand
TTATAATTATAATAGTATTGTATATATTATATTATATTATTGTAATTATTATAATTATTATTTTATTATAATTATAATAGTATTATATATATTATATATTATTATAATTATTATATTTATTTAATTATAATTTTATTATAGTATAATAATTATAATCTGAATTGAATCAACTAATACTCATCTTGAATTTAATACAATTTCAACTATGAACATTGTGTAATTAATTTGAATATCTTATGGAATACTAAAAGGACAATTTTATATATATATAACATACATATATATATAACATTAGAAAAAAAAAAATAATGAAAGGAATGTTTTTTTCTGTTTCTTTTAACCAGAAAGAATTTCAACATTCGCGTGAGATGTTACACAAGGGGGTAAGTTGAAATTACAGATGCTGGGTAAAGGACGATTCTCTACTAACACATACACTCACGAGTATAATGCGCGTTTAAGCGGTGCGAGAAAAGGGCCTGGACAAAAAGAAAAAAAAAAGGGTTAAGTTAAGTGACGCATTGCTGTGAAGAAGAAACAGAAGCTAAAGAAACGAGTGAAGTTTTGCTTTTAGTTGAAAAAGAACAAACCGGAAAGGGACTTACTCAGTTTTGCGGTCTCGGCAAAATATTCGGGCAAAACAAGAAATGGGAAAACGGTGCGAAAGAGGGGAATACAAAATAATAAAAAAAAAAAAAAAGATATTAAACGAACCTTAATGAAATCACAAATTCTTTGGGTTACCTCTCTCAATTTTATTTTATTTGTTTTATTTTTGTTTTAGTTGTTTATTTGGTTTCATTCATACGATTTGTGAAATGAGTTTTATCTCGTTAACAAATCTTATTATTATATTATATATTATAGTATTTCAAATCTATTTATGCAAAATATATTTATTCCAGTCATAAATTATTAATTATTAATAAATTTTTAATAATAATATTTCTTAAAACATTGCAATTGTTTAACACACGTTTAACGAAACCAGTTACAACCTAATGCAAATTTCTTTTTTATTTTTTACAAATTGACTACCAATAAGAATGTTATTTTTTCACAATGATCATTTTAGTTCTTGACACGTTGTCAATATAACTTTTTGACAGACAAATCTATTTCAGAAATAAAAAAAAAAACATATACACTTTTATAAAATACTTTGAAAAGTAGTTCAACAACATTTCGAAACATTTTTACTGAATAAAATATCTAACAAAGTTATAGAAGACAGAAATATTTTCCATATAGTCAGTTTCATGGGGTTTCTATCAAAATGTAAAAAAAAAAAAAAAATACATGAGTCAAGAATGAAAAGGAAGCCGCTTTGAGTAGTAAACGTGAAATATGCTACAGTTTATAGGATTATCCTTAGATGAGAGCGTGCCAGTAACACCAACCACTATAACCTTCTCTCTTCTCCTCACTTCTCTTCTCTTCACTTCTCTTTTCTTCTCATTTCTTCGTATTCATTTTCATCCTCGTCATATCGTAGTTTCTATATACCGCAAGACGATACACGTCCTACATAAATCATGGCTAGACATCGAGTGCCTTTTCAAATTACATGCTTCGAAACGTACAGAAGCATATTCAACACTTGAAAATATATCGAAAGTATATATATATATATAATACTTTTGTTATTTTATCATTTTATTTATATTTTTTTGTTTTTGAAATGAAAACTTCATTAGAATCAGTAGTGATTTGAAAAAAGTAAACGAAAAATCCATGGTAACGGTAACGAAACGATGAAACGGCAACGTTACTAAAAAGATAAAACGAGACAAACATATGCACATCTATAGGATTTAGTCTAAGAGAGAATGAGATGGAAGACAGTATGCATTTGTTTCTTATTATCTCGGTCTCCTCTTTATGCAGTGCTTCGTAATCCCCACTCCTGGCTACTAAGTGTTGTATATGTGTGTGTTTGTGTTCAACTGCATACTACGAAGTGTAGACTCATATTAACTCAATTCACACATTTTAAAATATAAGTTAGTTCTTCAACTGGCCACTAGACTATCCACGTTTCTCATAAACAAAGCTGGTTTTTTTTTAATAATAAATAAACCCTACAATTATCTTACTCCTGATACTCTGCATTTGACTCATTCTCTCGAAGGGAAGGTTTTAAAAAGGTTTCACTTTTAACACGTGTGATCTACACACATGATATTTTTTTTCGATACTCACTCGTTATTCACACTAACACAGATAGCGTATAATATTAATCTTTGAATGTATTTATTTAAAAAAGGGAAGAGGACATTCTTATGAGTCGTGAGTCACGTGGAAAGTGACAAAACGAAACACGTGTATTTGTAATACTTTAACAATAATTATTCTAATAATTAATTCATAATTTTTAAAATACTGAATATTGGGTTTGAAAATCCAATTACAATCTAATGTGAATCATGCATTAAAAAAAATAATTGATTAACAATAAAGAGTTAAATGTTCTGTTAGATGATAAATTCACATTCTCTCACTAATATACTTTTGTTATTTTATCATTTTATTTATTTAATACTCCTACAATACAAAGAATAATTTTTCATTTTTTAAATACTCAATATTGCGTTTGCATATTTAACGAAAACCCAATTACAATCTAATGTGAATTATGTATCAATCAAATAACTGACACATGATAAAGGGTTAAATGTTTTGTTAGATGATAAATACACCTTCTCTCACTGATATTCTTTCGTTATTTTATCATTTTATTTATTTAATACTCCTACAATACAAATAATAATTTTTAATTTTTTAAATACTCAATATTGCGTTTGCATATTTAACGAAAACCCAATTACAATCTAATGTGAATTATGTATTAATCAAATAACTGACACATGATAAAGGGTTAAATGTTTTGTTAGATGATAAATACAACTTCTCTCACTAATACACTTTTGTTATTTTATCATTTTAATTATTTAATACCCCTACAATAAAAAGAATAATTTTTCATTTTTAAAATACTCAAAATCGTGTTGCATATTCAGTGAAAAACCAATTACAATCTAATGTGAATCATGTATTAAAGATCCTGACAACAAAAAACATCTTACAGTTAAAATGTTCCCATGAAAGTTCCTAAGAATTTATTTATTTGAAAAATAAGAAATTAAAAAAAAAAAAAAATAAAGCTACTTCTCTTTCATGTTGTCATCAAATAACAGAACGAAATTCCTCCAATCTGTAAATCAATCCCGAAAACGAACCGAACCAAACCTTTGCGTTTGACATTCGACACCGTCGGGCGTAGGCGGGTTTCGTTCATGCAACCAACATCGAAAAAGATCGATACCACATCAATGAAAAACACACATACATACACACATATGTACATGCATGTATATGCATGTATATGAAAAAATAAAAAATAAATAATTCAAAAGAAATGATAGGACCCATCGCACCTTATTCTCGTCACTTTCAGTTCTTTTTTTATTTTCTCATGGTGATCGTGAAGTTACGAAATGATAATCCTCCCTTCCCCTAGCCCTCCGATTCTCCGGCCCTTTACACCTGCTGGATTTCGACGAGGCAAGAAATTAACGGAACTGTTTGTTTCTTATTGGACGACGACAAAAAGTTATTTTTCTTGTCCGTCGGATGTATATGTGTGTGTGTGTGTGTTGATTTTCAACCACACGAATAGCAACACAGTGATTCTCAAATCCCATTTTACACGCTGATCTTATTAATTGTTTTTTTTTTTTATTTTTTTTTTATGAAGAATTACATCAACATAGCTGTTATAATTTTTTTTCTTATATTTCAATTAATTCGATTACATTGTATGCACAAGTTGCACACGTTTGCATAGGTTGCATTGAGTCGTTTAAATAGAAATTTTAAATACATTGAATTAGTTTTGGTGTTAATTATTTAATTGTAATGAACACAAAGTTGCATATTAAATATGTTAAACGTTACGAAATATTATATAAGAAAAAAACAATGTTTATTAGTTAATTTGTATCATTTAAAATTATTTGCCAAGTATTTCTTGTTTTTTTATAAATTCCAATGAACACAAAGTTGCACATTTTACACATGTTAACCAATATTAATTCTTTAATTTGTATCATTCAAAATAAATTACCATATATTTTAGGTTTATGTTTTTTTTTAAATTAATTGCCAAAATACAAAGTTGCACATTACACTTGTTAAATATTGCGAGATATTATATCAAAAAAATAATATTAATTCGTTAAGTGTATCATTGAAAATTATTTGCTAAATATTTTAGGTTTCTATTTTTTTTTTAATTAATTGCAATAAACATAAAGTTGCACATTACACATGTTAACCAATATTAATTCTTTAATTTGTATCATTGAAAATAATGTTCCAAAAATATTTCTTATTTTATTCTTCTTATTAATTACGATGAACAAACTCGTCAAAAATATTGATGGTTCAAATAATTTATTTAAAAAAAAAAAAATAAAAAAAATCTATTGAAAATGAATAGAACGTTGCGTGAGGTCTATGATTTCAACGAACACAACTCGAGATAAGAAATGGCGATTATATTTTGCGATAGTATTCCCCTATGTGAAAAGCTTATAACGTAATAATGTGCAAACTTTATGCGTCGATTATCTGTGCAGGAGTTCTCCAAGAAGATCCCATTAAAACGTATCTCTCTTTCTCTGTAAGCTTCTTTCATTCATAGGTGTGCACAGCGTGTGGCACCTGTCCGCCTTTCGAGAATCCGATTTTCTTCTTTTCTATTCGAAAGATCAAAAAACGCGCCACTTCTACTACTACTACCTGAACAAACTCTTCTCACCGATTGACAATTCCATTTTTTTATTTCTTTTTTTTTTCTTATTTTTACTTTGTCTTCGTCATTTTATTTCTTTTTATTTGAATTTATTTGTCATGTGTTTTTAATAATACAAAAAAATATATTATAATAAATGTGTTATTAAATGCTTATAATAATATTATATTATTATTTATTAATTTTTATTTATTTATTTATTTTATTTTATTATTTATTATTTATTATTTATTATAATTTATATTATATTTTATTAATATTTATTATTAATAATATATATTTATGAGCACACACACCTATGAAAATATATATATATATTTTTTCATAGGTGTTAAAATCTAATCGCATTTTCTTCTGACATTTCCCCCACTCCACCCAAAAGAATAAAAAAACTAAGAAAATGATTATGGTTGCATTTTATATGCAACTTTTAGATAAGTTCAAGGAATGAAACGAAAAGGTACGTACCTTGGTTTGTTAAAATGGCAAGTACCTTTACAGGGCGTTAGGTAAAAGAATATTCGTGTTAAAAATACTAGAAAGAGTATGATGATGATGATGATGATGATGATAATGATGAAGGAGAAGGAGGAGGAGGAGGAGGAGGTTGTGTTGATGGTGGTGGTGTATTATATACCAAGTACAAGTAAAAGTGGTGGTGGTAAGACGAGTTTTTATCACGGCCACCATCTGCCGAGCTATCGTCATTACCGTGCTAAGTAATCCTTTTTCATATGAGTTTATATGTGTCTGTGTGTGTATGTGTGTGTGTGTTGTATAGCTCGCGCCACGCCACGAGAGTTTAACACCACCATAACTATCATACACCATCATTCTACTCTTTCAAACGAACCTTACCAAAACTCTACTTTTCACCTTACCAACAGTTGCCAATTTTAACTCTGCAGCTGTCAATCTTATAAAAATGATTGATTGATATTATTTGTTAATCATCCTGAAAATGATTCATATATATATGTGATATATTTTTCATTAAAAAGGAAAACCAAAATTCTCTTGTCTATTTTAATTTTGATTTCGATGTTCGATGAAACGCAACCACCACCATCACCACCAACACCAACACCAACATCAACTTTAACACTAATACTAATACATTTACCTTTTTGTAAAATCTTTTCAAGAACGCGATCCTTCGAACGATAAGAATCGTTTGCGAGAAGCTCGTTAATTATCTGCAAACGACTTTTCGATCATACCACCTTGTCAAAGAAAAAAAAAATCAAATAAAAGAGAAGAACGTCTTAGATAAAGTGAGAACGAGTGAGAGAGAGAAAGAGAGAGAGAGAGAGAGAGAGGAAAATATCAGTGGGTGGAGTTCCTACATCAAAGGAGTTTAAAAACGTGTCTTGCCGAACCGAACCGAACCGAACGTGATTTCAAACGAGTTCGATTTAATTAACTTGAATCAACATGTTTTAATTATGAAATATGCTTCGTCACCCACTTTACTCCCACTCGTCGTCTCCCACTCTTATTTTTTTTTTTTTTTTTTTTTTTTTTCCCCATTCATCAAACAACTCGATGCTAAACTATGAATTGAATTATGGGTGTTAGGAAATAGAAAAAATATAATATAGAATAATTTCTTATTATTTTTGGTAGATTTATCAACGATCAGATAATTTTGTTTAATAGAAACAAAAATTTTTATTATATTTATTATAACAAAAATCTTATTATTAAATATTTAATTATTATTATTATTATTATTAGAGAAATATAGAAAAAAATCAAATAGAAAGAAAAAATTATATAAAATTTACTGAATTATTTATAAATATCTATATTAATATTTATTATATATAAAAAATGTATTATTATATATTATAATAAATATTTATTATGAAATTTAGTACTATTAAAATTTTTATTATTTTATTTATTTAAAAATTTAATACTATTGAAATATTATTACATATTATTATATATTATAATAAATATTCATTATAAAATTTATTACTATTAAAAATATTATTATTTTATTTATTGTATTTATTTAAAAATGTAATACTAATAAATTATTATTATATATTATTATATATTATAATAAATATTTATTATAAAATTTATTACAATTAAAAACATATAAAAAATAAATTCAAATTAAAAGAAATAAAATAACGAGGACATGGTCAAGAAAACAAAAAAGAACATTTTTTAAAAATTATATAAAATTTACAAAATTATATATATAAATATCTATTAACATTTATTATAATAATATGAACACAACTATTAAAAAAAAAAAACAAAAAAAAAAATAGAAAGAAAGTTAAAAAGGTAAAACGTAAAATGTTTTTATTCTATCAAATAGTTCAATTGATTTTAAGTGTAAAAGATAAAAAGGTTTAAATTTTAGTGATAGTTTCGATTACCTATTACAAGTTTGAGTTATAGTAATTTTATCGATATTACTCACTTATGTTACTCATTATGATATCACTCATTTATGTTACTCACACTACTGTTATTTAAGAATATCCAGAGATACGTTTAATTTTAGTTACGAAGTAATAGATGTAATTTGTGTTTTTCCCTATGCACCAATGTTGCATTCTGCAACACATCACATAAAGATCACGTTAACTATGCATTACATGTTGTTACTTATTTTTTATTATTATTATTATTATTATTATTATACTTTTCACCCATACTCTTCCATAACTTTGTTTTTTTATTCTTCCTTCCTTCCTTTCTTCATTTTTATTTTTATTTTTTTTTTTTATCTGCTTTTGCTTCGTCATAATCGAGATGATGATGATGATGATGATGATAGTTGTGCTATGGTGAAACGAATACGATCATAATCGTGTTTCTATGCATTCGAGATTTTATCTGTTTATGGTTAGTATCTTTGAAAATTCACCATAAGAAATAAAATTCATTGAACATCGTGTGATAATAATAATTATTCAATGGAAAGTTATTTCAAATTTTACAATCAAGTTTTCTTATAATTTACGTTCAGATTTTACTTATATATATTTATGGGGGTTGATAAGTACTGATACTAACAAACATCCTGTTTTATGAGTTTCATGATTTATAAATGAAAATATAGATATCACGTAATTTGTATTTAAACGAATCAATGCAACCCATGCAACCCATGCAACCTATGCAACCTATGCAATGTGTGCATACAATGTGATCGAATTAATTAAAATATAGGAAAGATAAAAAATTATAAGTATTCATAAATTATAACAAATATGTTTCGTGATATAATATTTCATAGAAAAATTAAAAAAAAATGACACATTTATTTTTATATTGAAAAAGAGAAACATTTTGAAAAAAAGTGTTTGAAGAGACAGTTGTCAACCCAATGAGTAAATGGAATTTGAGAATGGTTAAAGAAAATCCTTGAAGGATTTCGTTTAATAGTAACAAGTTATACATGGAAAAGGTAAATGAGGGATTCCACGTTCCATTGGGATTCCATGGTATCCATGTCCCTGAAGACAAACCAAAGGCATTAGTGTCTCGATCTTCTCGTATTTTAAAAGATCTCTCTCTTTCTCTTTCTCTCTCTTTTTCTCTCTTTCTATCTTTCTGAACACCTCCTCCACATTAGTTGGTTGGGTATGCTTTTAAAAGAAACTTCTTAAGCTGTTTTCACACGGTCACTTATCATTCTCCTCATTTTTATTAAAATCTAATACTGTTATTTATCGTATGTATAATATCAAAGTATTAATAATAAGATTGAAATATTCTACCAAAAAAAAAACAAAAAACATAAAAATAAAAAAAAGATTATACTAATAAATTATAATATTATTAAGAAGAAAAAAAGAAAAGGAAAAGAAAAAGAAAATCTAAATTTCTAATACAAAGAATACAAAATAACTACAATAATTATTATAAAATAAATCAATAAATATATACTTCATTTATACAAAAAGAAAAAGCATAATTTCAAATATACAAAGAATACAAAATAACTAAAATAATGTTTAATAATTAAATCAATAAAAATATATTTCGTTTAAATGAAACAACAAAACAACCTAAATTCCAAATACAAAATAACTAAAATAATTCTAAATAATAAATAAAAAAAAATATATATTTCCTTTAAATAAAACAACAAAAAATATCTAAATTCCAAATACGAAAAATACAAAATAATTTTTAAATAATAAATTAATAAAAATATATTTCGTTTAAACAACAATACAACCTAAATTCCAATTATACAAAGAATATAAAATAACCAAAATAATTCCTAATTAAAATAAATTTTAAAAAATATACTTGCTTTAAACAAACAACAAAACAACCGAAAATGCAAATACAAAATAACTAAAATAATTCTTAATTAATAAATCAATAAAAATATATTTCGTTTAAGCAAAACAACAAAACAACCTAAATTCCAAATATAAAAAATACCAAATAAATTCTTAATTAATAAATCAATAAAACTATACTCTCTTCATTTAAAAAAGAAATAAAAAAAAAAAAACCCATCACCGAAAGTCTTGAAACAGAAAGCATTATTTAACAAACAAGAAAAAAATATTTGAAACGATATAATAAATAATAAAAAGATTAACATAAAACGTAGGATTTGTTATGCAAGAAGTTAAGAAACTTTGAAAATAGAAAACAAATGAGGAAGATCGTAAACGGTCTCGTGGGAGTCACAGGTAAAGTCTCTTTGCGACATCTCCGAGGAATAAACAAAAAGGGTTGCCTGAGGGCTTCTATAACGGCTCTTCTCTCTCTCTTTCTCTTTCTCTCTATTTTTCTTTCTCACTCCTTCCCACTCTTTCCTCTTTATTTTCTATATTTTTCTTTAACACGAATGAAGAAAGATACTTCGATTTGCACGTAGGTTACAAGGAAAAATTCATCAAATAAATTGACAACACATGTTTCTCACTCCCACCTCCCACTCCCACAACCCTCACCTTCTCCTCCTTATTTTTATATTTTTTAATATAAATAAAGAAAGATAATCCTGACATGTAAAACGTAGCATACGGAAAACTTCATCTTATAAATTGATGTAAGTAAATGCAACACACATACACACATGCTTTTCACTTCCACTTCCCACCCACCACCCTCCCTACCCTCTTTACTTCTTCTTTTTATTTTTCTATATTTTTATTTTTTTTTTTTTTTTAAATAGGAATAAAGAAAACTCCGAGATGTACAATGTAAGATACGAAAAACTTCATCTAATATAAGAAAATCGCAACATACGTAAATACAATACATATATACACACATACACACATGTTTTTGATTCTTTCTTTCTTTTTCTTTTTCTTTCTCTCTCTCTCTCTTTCATTTTCTCTCTCATTTTCTTTCATAGTAAGTCATAGTGAAGCGTTGGCGGACATAGCTTTCTCTAAATCACTCACAGTGCCATTTCGTTGGCAGCTTTCTACGTCTCTTTCTCTTCTGAGATAAAACGCAAGTAGTATTTCTCTTTTTCTTCTTTTTCGCGGTTTTCTCTCTCTCTCTCTCTCTCTTTCTCTCTCTGACATTCTCTCTTTCTATTTCTCTTTCTGTTGATCATAACCATTCTCCTTTCTTCTACCAAGTGAAAGACGAGATGTCCGAACAATGTTGAAGAACACGACACGTTTCTATTTTCGAGGAAGACAAACATCGTTGACGACTCAAACGAACCAATCGTAAAATTCGTCACAACGGGAATACATTAAAACCTAAAATAATAGATAAACACACCCTTTTCCTACCCATTTTTATCCCTTCTGTATTATACAGATACCTCTGGTGGAAATTGAAAGAATTAATGCAAAAGTTAACCTAACATTTTGTCAACTTTAAAAAGATAAACCAATGACAATAATAATAATAATAAAAATAACAGTAATAATTCAGATGATGATAATGATAATGATGATGATGATTATGATGATGATGATGATGACGGTAGTAATGTAGGTTCTTCTTATCTGTCAATAAGAAAAAGAAAATAAAAGAAACCGAAATTGTACGACTTAGGTTAGATGGACTTTCGTCGTAAACGTTGGCTCGAGGAATCCAGGAATTCGAAGGTAAAAGGTGTTCCCGAAGGTAGGTGAGGTAAAAGGGGGAAACTGAGGAAAGTTTCCAAGTGGAATTACTTGAGAAACCGAACCACCATAGATGATAGCGGATCACTACTGTTAAAAACCTCTGTGGGTTCGTACCACGCGTAATTAACAGGCCACCGTTTCGAACTGGCAGGTGAACCAAAAGACCTGACTAATGCTGGTTCTCAACCAATTTTTTCCTTTTTTCTTTTTTTTTTTTTATATTCTAAATTAAAATAATTCCTTTATAAGGGTCCTTCTTATTCTTCGAATAATTTCTAATCAACATTGTTACATAAGAAAGAAAATGAATGAATACAAAGACATGAATATGGTAGTAAGACGTATCTACTTTAATTTTGAATTTAGCCACCAGATAGCGTATTCAAGTGCTAGAGATCCCAATATAAAGTATGTAAGTCGTATAATAAAATATATAATAATAAGTAAATAATAAAATAAAATTATATATTAATATATAAGTATATAGAGTATATTATTATAGTATATAATAAATATATATTATATTAAATAAATAATTAAAATATATATAATATTATATAAAATTAAAAAGATATAAAATATATAATAAAATATAAAGTATATAAAGTATATTATTATATTATATAATAAATATATATTATATTAAATAAATAATTAAAATATATATAATATAATATAAAATAATATTCTCCTATTATAGAAAAGTATTATAATATATAATATAATATATAATAAATATATAAAATAATATAATAAATAATAATATAATATATAATATTTTATTCTTCAATATAAATGTGTGGCTTATTTTATTTATATTATTTTTTAATTTTTTAATTCAACTTTTCAACTTGTAAGATTCATTTTTTTTTTTCAATGAATATATTTGTTCCTATATATATGTATGTGTTTTAGTAAAAAATATATTTAAATTATTATAAAAATTCGTTAACTATTCTCAACTTCCGTATCTGGTTAGCCGCTTCCTTGTAGATTAAGTTTCATTCAAAATCAAAGACGCAACCCTTATCAAGGAAGGACGTGGTCGATGGAAAGACCTCCGGATATTTGTTTTACCATATTTTTTTCTTTTTCCAACTAACATAAAAAAAAAAATGATTAAACTTTTGAAAATGGTGTGGGAACAAAATAAAAAAAAAAAATTATCAAAAGAAGAAGTAACTTGTAAGATGATGGAAAAAAAAATAAGTTAGTTAAAGACTATTATTTTGTTTTAAATCGTTTGAGAAACTCTGAAGGAAAAGGGTCGTCTCGTAGGGTTCCGGTAACCACCGAGGGAGTTTTAGGAGGAGGACGACCTAGTTCGCTCGTTTGCATCGGACCCGGCCCGGTAAAAGTCTTTTTTTAGTCTTCTTTTCTTAAATGCAGGTTGTGTAGTAGTATTAGTGATGACGTAAGGAGACAAACCAATCCCAGCTAAGGGCAAAGTCCCTTTACACCTTCTTCATTCCGATCGATACATATATATATATACAGAAAAGAAAATTACCAAATAAAAACAAAACAAATTGCAAAAATAAATCGAAATAAATTAATTTAATAATAAAAAAATTACTTCATTGATTTTTTTATTTTTTAAATTAATGTATTAATCAATTAAATTGTTTTAAATAAATTATTGTAAGACACGATTTACAACTTTACGTTGAATTTACATCAATGGTTTTTTTTTTTTTTTAATAATTTTTGGTTTTTTCTTTTTTTAGAAAAAAAAAAATATACGTCTCGTAATAATTTCGATTCTTTCCGTGAAACTAAACGAAGTTTAATCGGAAGTTGAAAAGTTGATTAAATAATTTCATTTGACGTTTTACCTTGAGTTACCCGAATTTTAACGATTCATAACTTTTTAACTCTCGTATTTGATTTAATGAGTCAAGGAATTAACCTTTTTTTATTCATTATTATCGAACGACGGTTGTTAATATTTTATTATTTTTATTCCACTTTTTATTCTATATATATATATATATATATATAAAGTGAATTATTATATTTTCATAATTCGCGAGATTCAACGAGATACGTCAAATTCAATTTTGTTGAATGAATTAATAATAATATTGAATTCTATTTTTTTTTCTAATTTTAAGTCCAACGATTAACGATTTTTGTTAAATAAATTATTACAAACTTAGTTTATTTAAAGATGGTTATTACTAATTATAGTAATTTTTAATATTTTAAGTAATATTAATTGTAGTGATAATTTAATTAAATTTAATTTAATTATATTAACAATTGGATTAACGATTTATTAATTATATTAACCAACGATTAACGATTTTTGTTAAATAAATTATTACAAACTTAGTTTATTTAAAGATGGTTATTATTAATTATAGTAATGTCAATAAATAATAGTAATTTTTTATATTTTAAGTAATATTAATTGTAGTAATAATTTAATTAAATTTAATTTAATTATATTAACAATTGAATTAAGTAAATTATATTTGTTTAAATAATTAAATTTAATTTTATTATTACTATAATCATTATTTTATTAAATATATTATTTTTTATTATATATTATTTAATTTATTATTATTTATATAGTATTGTTAATTTATTATAACTACTATAATTGTATTATAATTGTATTATAATTATATTATTAATTATATTATTAATTATATAATTAATTATATAATTATTAAATTATTAATAAATTATTGACTATTATTATATTATTTATTATATTATAGTAGTAATAATATATTAGTATATAATAATTAATATAAATTAATTAATTATTATTAYTATAATTAATTAATATTACTATATAACTAATATAACTAATATTAATAAATATATAATTAATATTAAATAATTATTACTATAATTATTATTTGTTTATACAAATAATTACTAACATATTATAACCAAAGAATATTTTATAATAATCTCAATTAAATTAATTGAAAATTAAAATATAATTATACTGTATAATAATCTTTGTATTTAATAAGTATATAATAATTATAATTAATTATTAATTATAATAATATTAATTAAAAAATCAAATAAATTATAAACCTATCCGTTTGTAAAAAGTTTGTTAATCTTCTAAAGTAAACTAATAAACTACTTTCATACTTGTTGCAAATGGCTGAAAAATAAATAAATGAAGAGTAAGGGAAAGTAGACAAAATTAGTCTTTTTCTACTTTCATTTTGAATAAGTTAGAAATTCCAATTGGACGATACAAAATTTCAAATTTCTAAACGTGTCAATAACGCAGCAGGTGGTTTCCTCGTTTGGACGAGTACTGTAATACGATGGAAGAAAAAAAAATACAGAGAAAAAGATGGATGCCACGAGTATGGGGGCACAGGGTTGATCGCATGAAAGTGAGGTTAATTTTTACACGAAATATATGTGAATGACTAAAAAAACATGAAAGATAGAAATAAATGAAAAGAAAAATAAGAAGAAAAAAAATAAAAAGTCATTTATGAATGTCATTAGTGGCAAGTAATCATGCGTGAAATAATTTTACAAATTTTTACATCACATTCGGTTCTTTTTAACTTACATTATCGTTACACTAATATATATATATATATACACATTTTTCTATAAAATATTATACATATACATATATATGTGTATTTATTAGAAACATTTTATTAATGAAAAACGATGACATAATAAGCCAAGCATAGTTGATAAGATTATTATAGTCGATAAATAAAAATGTATAAGCAAGAATTTCAATAAAGTTTTGATCATTAATATGCGTGCGCTTATATCGCTGTAAATAAAGATTAACTTTATAATATTATACTGTGACACACACACACTATTAAATATCTATACACCCTGGTGAAAATGAATAATGAAAAGTATTGAAACCATGTTAATAATAATTTCTTTAAAAAAAAGGGAAGTGTCAAAGTTTCGTCAAATCCACTTCTAGGTTAGGTTTGACGAAATCAAACTTGTCGTATATGATACATTTTTGTAGAATAAATTAAATCTTTGATAATGAATGACATATATATATATATATATATTGTTTTCTTATTTTAAAAAGTATTATGAAAGATGTCAAATTGACATATCGATTAATAAAAGACAAAAGTATTTGGAAATTGTCACAGAAAAAAAGAAACAAAAACAAAATAAGCTTCCTCYCAGCACACAAATTTTACAATGTAAATCACAGTCATTGAGGTTACTTTGTAAAATTGAAACCAGTCAGAACCACCCACTTTTTACTCTTATTAGAAATAAAAATAAACAGAAACAAATATGAATTATTAAATCCCACTTATAGGTTAGGTTTGACGAAACAAACTTGTCGTATATGATACATTTTTATAGAATAAATTAAATCTTTGATAATGAATGACATATATATATATATATATATTGTTTTCTTATTTTAAAAAGTATTATGAAAGATGTCAAATTGANGATTTATGATAGACAAAACGGGTACTTACGTATTAACGCCACCACAGCAAAAATTTCCTCTAATGTGCCAATAAAAAGCAATCTTATTATTCACGCACAATATTCTTGTTGTTTGCACACAGCARCCGTCCGAGTTGTGTCAGGGTTCCGTCAGGGTTTCGTTAGGGTTATGGCGACAGCATAAGGTGAAAGAAATAGAGACTGTTTTGAATCTATGTTAAATTCCACATTTTAAATCAAGTCTTTTAATTCTATGATTTGTCGCAACAATTTAAGTTGTAGATGGCGCATTAGCGGAATTTTGCTGCGGTTGTGTTAATATGTAAGTACTGACAAAACATTTGGAAGTTGCACGAAAAAAAATGGAAASAATACTAAAATAAATTTGTATTCTTAAAATTTGAAATTTAATTCAAACTCATTGAGGTTACTTTGTAAACTTCCAACAAGTCATAACTACCCCTTACCTTCCCCTATTAGAAATAAAAATAAACAGAAACAAATCGGAATTATTAAATCTCACTTCTAACTTAGGTTTGATGAAACAACCTTGTCGTGTGATACATTTTTATAGAATAAATTAAATCCTTGATAATAAATGGCATATATATTGTTTTTTGTTTTTAAAGTATTACGAAAAATGTCAAATTGATATATCGATTTATAAAAGACAAAAGTTTCTAGAAAATTGTTACAGAAAAATTGGAACAAAAGTAAAATAAATTTGTATAATTCAATCACACAAGGTTTAAAATTTAATTCACACTCATGGAGATTACTTTGTAAACTTAAAATCAGACACAAACACCCCCTACTTCCTCCTATTAGGAATAAAAATAAAAGGAAACAAATCTGAATTATTAAATCCCACTTCTAGGTTAGGTTTGACGAAACAACCTTGTCGTGTGATACATTTTTATAGAATAAATTAAATCTTTGATTATAAATGACCCTCTTTTTCCCCCCATAGTAAAATAAAAATAAGAAGAAACAAATCCGAACAAACTAAGTCCAAAAAAAAAAAAAAATACAAACATACAATGTGAGACAAAAGAAACAAACTACACACGAAGTGCAAACAACCGTAGAGGTTATTTATTTTTATTTTCTTTTTTTGTTACAAATAAGTGTAACAATGGAATAACGCGAGAATACGTAAGTAAGAAAAGTTTTAAGGGATGTTGCAGAAGAAACAAGGAAAGAAAAGAAACAAAATGAAGACAAAAAAAAAGAAAAAGAAAAAGAATGAAAGAAGAAGAAGAAGAAACGGCAGAGAGAATTTATTACTGTCGGAGAGAAACCAAACGAAAGAGAGAAAAAAAAGAAGAAGAAAAAAAAAGGAAAGGAGTAGAAAACAAGTAAGCGAGAACTCGTAAGCCGTTAGGATACCTGCATGTACAAATAAGAAGAAAGGTGGGAGGGCCCGGTGTGTCTACAAATGAGGAGAAAGAACCGCCAAGGAAAGATCTTAACGTTGTTGGTCCACCAACAAACCACCACCACCACCACCACCATCACCATCACCATCACCATCACCATCACTATCACCATCACTACCATCAACAGGTGTATTATACAAAAACGAAACTTCTGATCGATCCTAGCTAACCAACACCAAAAACAAACAAAAAATCGATTCCGCCTTTCACCTTTTAAGCAGAAGACGCCATTTATTTCAGAATTTTCTTCTTCCTTATGTATTCTATGATTCCACGACAAATTATTATTAATTATAATATTTATTAAAGGGGTTGAATATATATATATCTATCAATTTTATTGGTGAAATTACATTTGAACCGGTACACGGGGTCTAAATACGTTTGCCAACTTTTCTTGGCTATTAAATGTGTGTTTTTCAAAATGTTACGGATAAACCTTATTTCCTCCCCTTGACACCTTTAAAATAGGTGTAATATTTTAAAAATAACATTCAAGTAATATATATATATATATATATGGACCATGATTTGTTATATGGACCGTCTATTTTGAAAATGGTGTAAGTTCACTTTCTTTTGTTTCGAGAAAATTAAAGGTCTTCGTATCAATGATTTAAATCAATTTCTTTTACCAATCAATTTTAAATTGTACAAATTATGGGCATTTTTGAAGAAATTAAATATTAATTAATTATCCACATAAAAAGTTTACATTAAATTAAGCATAAATTACGTGATATATCTGTTTTTATTTTTTTTTTTTCTAAATAAACGGTCCATATATTAAAACTCATTTACAATTTTTATGGATATTTATTATTGCAATAATAAAATGTAAATTGTTAAATGTTTTCAAAATGTTTAGGTTTTCTAAATGTAAATTTAATTATATTTAAATTCTAATTAATGCATATATATATATATTTCTTCTGTGCACTTTTTTTGTCATTGAACTCCTCCTAAACAGCTGGACCGATTTTAATGAAATTTTTTGTGTGTCTTAAGGTGGATTCGATAATGGCTTTTCATTACAATTCGGTCCAATTTAAGTTGTTTATTTAATTAATTTTTTATTAATAAATTGTTATACGAAAAATGTATAGGTTATACTTTTCGATATATTCGATATAAGTTTACACGTCAAAAAAGCCACAGCAACGGGTAGCTGGGGCACCCCTAATATATATACATATATAATTATTCTAATTAATATGTGTACTTTTTTTTATACATATATGTATTATATACATTCTATATATTATAAATATTAGAAATATATTTTCTTATTTTTGATTTTATTGTTCGTAATTTAAGATTCTTTTAGCTTGTGGGTAGTTAACTTCAATTATCCTATCTCAAAACAATCAAATTGTGATTACTATTAAATATGTGTACCAATATATTCATATCCATATTATATATAAATATGTATGTGTATATGTTTCATCTAACTCCGATTCCTTTTAAAATTGCGGTTTACTTTTTGCGGTTTTAACGAGATGAAGTGGTAGGAGTGAATGTTACTAACATTTCATCATAAGAAAATGAGAGATTACTATTGGATGAATTTATTTATAGTTAAGAGCATTATTCGAGTTTAAAAGTATTTCAATTTAATGTGTAATTATTAGTATTTTTCTATAGTTGTAGGTATAGACAAGATTCACACATATGATTTACCTTCTTCCTCTCTCTCTATCTTTCTCTCTCTCTCTCTCTCTCTCTCTCTCTCTCGCTCGTTAACATTCATTCTTGTTTCGTTTAAATACTAATAATAATTAATAGGATTACATGGTAATCATTTGTGCTATCCATATCCAAAGTCATCGATAATAACTACTATTATAATTTAATGGTCTGATCGTTAAAACGAATGAATCGTACGTTGAAATTGTGAAGCTTGAAAATTACGAAATGAAAAAAGAAATTAATAAAAAAAAAAAAAATCAGTAAGAAATATCTCGACGTTATTTCCTGGTCCTTTTCAAGGACGCTCGTTGATCAGTTATGATAATCTAATTCGCAACAAAATTATAGAAAAAAAAATATTTCAACTTCAACATATAATATATCTAAATAATATTTTATTACATTACAGTGTTTCATAAATAAATTCTGATTAGGAACAAAGATAAATAATATGAAAATAATTATAGATTATTAAAATAATTTTTCATATATGATATAAATTGATTTAATATAATAATTGATTTATTATTTATTATAATATTTATTTTTATAAATATAATATAACTATTAAATTTAATATAATATTTAATATTTATTATAATAATTATTTTTTTAAATATTGTACAACTATTAAATATAATTTCATATTTAATATTTATTATAATATTTATTTTTAAAAATATAATATAACTATTATAAATATAATATAATATTTATTTTTAAAAATATAATATAACTACTAAATATAATTTAATATTTATTATTTATTATAATATTTATTTTTAAGAATATAATATAACTATTATAAATATAATATAATATTTATTTTTAAAAATATAATATAACTACTAAATATAATTTAATATTTATTATTTATTATAATATTTATTTTTAAAAATATAATATAACTATTATAAATATAATAGAATATTTAATATTTAATATTTATTATATAATATTTATTTTTTTAAATATAATATAACTACTAAATATAATTTAATATTTAATATTTATTATAATATTTATTTTTAAAAATATAATGTAACTATTAAATATAATATAATATTATATAATATATATATATAATATTTAAATGTAAATTATTATTGTTGGTATATATATATGTGCCATGTTATATATATATAAAATAGAAGTATAGTAATTCAGATTGAGAACCACTGTTAAGGAAGAAGGACCGTCGTGAGACGTCAAACTGCCAGCCTTGCCTGACTGCTAGAATCGGTCGCTTTAAGTAAGAGCAACCAACCCAACCAACTAAACCCAACCAACCAAGTAAGACGACGAAGAAGATCAGATTGAAGATAAGCGAGAGAAAAGAGACTCCTGTATATATATATATATATATATATATATACACTAAGAAGAGCCGCGAATACGAGAGCATGAAGAAGAAGAAGAAGAAGAGGAGTAGGAGGAGATGGAGGATGAAGTGGAGGATAAAGGGGTGGACGTTCCTCATCTTCGGCTGGTAGGCGCGTGGTTGGATATCGATATCTCGAATGCATTTCCTCTTCTACTTCATCTTTCTACCCACACGACGACTACGATGAAGACCAAAAAATAAAAAATACAAAAAAATCACAAGATTGGATACCTGTTCGCAAACCTACACACACATAACACACACACACACATCACATATTCTCAACTGAATTGAAAAAAGTCTTAAGAAAAATCAATGAGAAGCAAAAAAAAAACAACATGTAGAAGAAGAAGAAGTTGTAGTAGAAGAAGAAGGGGAGAAGTAGGAGGAAAAGGAGGTGGTGGAAGACGATGAGAGAGTAGAAAAACATATGAGAGAGAGAGAGAGAGAGAGAAAAGTCTCGTTAACTCCGGTAGCCAGGCTCTTTGGCGACTCCACGATTGCGGCAGGTATGTACACCTACTTAACGACCTGGCCCAACCCAGCTACCTGTTCAACCATAGAGAATGATCGTTTTCCTAGCGCCAGTGATCGTTCAACGGCCGTTACGGAAGCGAATAACCGCGAAAGATAGATAGAAAGAGAAAAAGAGAGAGAGAGAGAGAGAGAGAGAGATGAGAAGTGAAGGGAGGGTAAGAAGGGTAGTGGAGGGAAGGGAAGGACGTGAGGAAGGGAGTAAGAACGTAGAAAGTATCGAGTTAACTCAAGAAGTGGGAGAATTTTGCTATTGGTTTGCTAGTAGTAGTTTAAACGAGGAGAAGGAAATTGAGATGAATTATAAAAAGAAAAAAAAATTGTTATTAACAAAAGAATAATTTGTGTGTGTATGTGTGTGTAAGTATTATTGTTGTAGATAGTGTTGCATAGTAAATATCAATGAAAGATTTGAAATTATTTTGAATATTTTATTTTAATAATTATTATATTTATTAAGTGGAATTAAAAAATTAATTTAATTAATAAATAATTAAAATATTAAAATAAATATAATTTATAATATTATTTAAATTGATTTGAATTCATCGTACATATCACTGAAGAATTTGGAGGTTTATTTTTGTTAATTTATTTTCATAAATATTATATTTATTAATTAAAAATAAAATTAATATAATTAATAAATAATTTGAAGTTATATTTAAAATATTAAAATAAATATATAATTCGTTATATTATTTAAATTAATTTAATTTCATCGTAAATACCACTGAGGGATTTGGAATTATTTTTGATAATTTATTTCAATAAATATATAATAATTTTAATAATTAAAATTAAAATTAATTTATATAATAAAATAATTAAAAGTAATTAATAAAATATTATAAAGTAAATATTATATTTAATAAATATAATTTACTATAATTATTATATATTTTTTTTATTTTACGTGTGTTACTACCTAAATTGTTTTAAGTATTAAATTGTTTCAATAATACGTTAATTTTATAAATTTTATTTGTAAATATATTTCACTGAAAAAATTTACAATAAAGTCTTCATATTCTTAAACAAATTGAGATTATTTATATTAATTAATTAAAATAATTAAAAGATGAATGAAAAAATTAAAAAATTGCATCTCTGATACTTTGATTGGGCAAATCAATTTATGAGAAATTAAACGGCATGCATGTCGAAAAAAAAAACATCTGAGGACTTAATCATCAGTTTTTTTTTTTTCTAACAGAATGTTTATCTTTACAATCTTTAATAAAACCCTTACAACCCTTACACTATATGAACCTACCCTTCCCTATACCAAAGTAGAACTAACCTGTTTTTACTTAGAACGCAATCATTCGAAGGTACACACATAATACATGGGTTGCATCTGCACTGCGCAGTCTCTAAAACGAGATGAGCGACCTTGAACTCGAACCTTCCCTAGGGCCTATCGATAGCCACAAGGCGTACCTCCTGACCCATATAAACATTCAGAGATAGTACAACACAAGTCAAACAAAACACACATTCTTATTTGATCAATTTTTTCTAAGTTTTTTTTTTTTTTCAGAAGAATGTGTGTGATTATTTAAAACAACAAAAATAATTATATAAAATATTGTTAAGATTAACCTTATTAAATCATAGTGTTCTTATTAACGTCAAAATAATTATAATTTTATACAATTATTAATAATAATAATAAACATTACTGTTTGACAGAATATATGTTGCAACATGGATTTTAATTTTAGTTTTATGTTTTATTGTGATAAATATTAAAATAATAAACAATATATCGTAAATGTAATAACTAAGTTATATTGCAGTTAAATACATAGTTATATTTAATATGTACTATATATATATATATAGTACATATGTTATAATATAACATTATAGTAATATAATATAACATATATATAATACATATTATATAATATAAATACAATATATAATACATATTAAATATAGTTATATTTAATATGTACTATATATATAGTACATATGTTATAATATAACATTATAGTAATATAATATAAATACATATATATATATATATAAATAACAAAGTTATTTTATTAATATTTATTAATAATTATATTATAATAATTTATTTATATAATATATTTATAATATTATATTTAATAATATAATATTATATTTATAATTGTAACTTTAATTAATAATTGTAACACAAAATTATTTTAATAATATTTATTACTAATTTATATTATAATAATTTATTTATATAATTTATTTATAATATTACATTAATAATATTTATTCCAACCTTTTAAATAATACTATAAAAAGTATATAATATCAAATTTACGTGACACACACCCACCCACATATATACATGATGATACGTGTGTCGAATTTCATGTTCATAGAAAAGCAAAAAAATATATCTATATATTTACGAAGAAGAAGAAAAAAAATTAAAAAAAATAAAAAAATAAAAAAAACTAGAGAGAGCAAAGTCAATCGCGCTTGGCAGCTAAAATGTAAAAGCGTGGGCGTTAATTACTCTGTTAAATCTAGCGCGAGTTAGTGGGAGTATTACATGAGTCGCGAACATAAACTGCCGACAGATACTTACGACCATACCGCGAAAGACGTTGTAACCAGCAACGGATTGGTTATGGCTCTCAACCTTTTCCTATAACTCTTTTTCCACCTTCCTTCCTTCCTTCCTTCCTTCCTTCCACCTTCCTACCCGAACCTTTTTCACCCACCCCAGATCTTTCTCTGTTTTTTTTTTTTTATTCATTTTTATTTCACATTCGTAACCCGTAAAGTTTACTTTCATTTTATTTGTGGTTCGAGAACAGAGGACATAAATTTGACGAATTTTCATTGTTTCTTTACTGCAAAGTGCATTTGTGTGCATTCATATTTAATAACCAAAAAAAAAAACAATTAAATAAAATAAAAGTTGTGTATATGTATGTGTATATGTATGTCATAATATATATATATATGTATGTACATATCTATGTGATATAAAAATCCACGTATCGAATTTATATCCCATACACATACTCATCCAATACTAACTCATATATCACACTTACATATATACATACATATACATATAAAAATATATACAATAAAACCTTTGATATATAAAATACATACTTTGTGAGGAAAATAAAAAGTTGCAATAAACTGATATGGTATTATAACATAAAAGAGAAAATTTCTAACACACTAAGGGATGAAAAAGGAGTAAGAGGTGAGAGGGTGGAAACGTGTCCTCCCCACTTTAGTGGTGTTGGTGGAGAGTAATATTGATTTACAGAGAGAAAAGCTACGAGACGAGATAACCTCAGTGTGCATCCTGCCGTTAGACCCAACCAACCTGATTCTTCCCACCTCTTTCACCCTCACCCCACCCCCATCCTTCTCTTTTTTCCATTTTTTTCCTCTTTTGCTAGTGGTTCAAAGAGGGATGGTTGAATTCACGGTCAAGGACGACAAACAACCCCTCCGCAAGCTTTATCAACACCATATTTTGCTATACATGTGAATAAAAAAAGAGAAAAATAAAGAGAAAGAGAGAGAGAGAGAGGGAGAGAGAGAGAGAGAGAGAGAGAGAGAGATAAGTTCATATTTTCACACATACACCCACGGAACGCATAACGCTTCACAAGACGATTAATCGTTACCATCCTCCTCCTTCACCTCCTCCTCTTCAGGTACACCCCTCTATCGTGTGTGTATATTTATCACATTACCTTGTACTTTCTCCGATCCGTTATGTTATATATATATGGTGTTATATATATAATACTATATGGTAAAAACCAATATTCGTGCGTCCAATGGGATATTTTTTTCTATCATTAAAAAAAAAAACAGAAAGAAGAAAAAAGATATTTCAATTGTGTGTACTTGAATAAACATACATATTATTATTAAATTATTATTATAAATAATATTATATATAATATTAAACACACTAAATATATAAATATATAGTAATTATTATTTTATATTAATTAAAGTAAAATATATATTACTTTAATTATTAATAATACTAATAATAATAAATATAATATAATAATAATATATATGTATTAATTATTATTTAAAGGTAATATATATTATAATATTATATATATATAAATAATATAATAATGTAACTGTAATATAATTGTAATTTTAATTATTAAATATAATTAATATTATACAATATTAAACTAAATATATATATATAAATATTTCTTTAATTAATAATAATAATAATTATTATTATTATATATACTAATATATTTTACCTTTAAATAATAATTAATATACATATATATATATATATATTAACTTTAAATAATAATTAATATATTCGTTTAAATTCATTTAAACAAAAGTAACACCTGCGAACGATGAAGAAACCAAACTCGTAGCACAGCCCACACCTACGCTTGCGCACTTAACTCAACCCATTACACCTTTCAACTCTAAAGGTAAGAATTAATTAAGAAACGATTCACATACAATCACATCGAATACAACTTTCCACCTTTACCTTCACCTCCTCCTCCTTTACCTCTTCTTTAGGAGACGGTGGACCTCCCAATACTCAAAAAATAAAAAACAACTTTGCTTCACAGCAAGTATTGTGAAACAAAGTCGTTTTATGTAAAATAAAACCAACATAACACCCCATTATTCCACCTCCACCTACTCCTCATCCTTCCTACCCTTTCTTTAAGGGACGAGGGGCCTTCTAATACCCCAAAAAAAATGTTTAAGACAAGTACTGTGAAACATGTGTTTGTTTTATGTAAATGAAACACAACACCCTACTGTGACAATGACAAAGGTTTAAAAAACGTACTCCCACCCACCCCCCTTTGACGTCATATCCAATAAAAAATAAATACAAGTTAAGGGTATTATTTATTTTCGATATTATACTACCTATCGAAAATAAATCGAAGTTCTTAGAAACCTGCTCAGTTAGATTAGATAACGCGACTAGTTTTTTCTTCTTCATCATTCGTGGGATCCGGTTTTATCTACGTGACTATTTTATCATCTGAAAAGAACCCCCTCTCTGATGATATCTTGGAAATCGTTGAAATTCATTCATGATTTTGAGATAGAATTTGATTTTTTCTTCTACTACCCTTTAAAATTATCCTCGTTTGTTAACCAAATCCTCCCTCCCTCCCTCACCCTTTTTGATCGATTCGTAACATAAATCTGTTATTATTATTATTATTATTAAATATTGTTGAAAGGTGATTAATGAATTTTTGTATTTGCAATTCGATCAATGTCATTTTCGTATTGAAATTATTTTCTGTTTCTTTTTACCTTGATTTAATATGTTAAATATATTTATACAGGTAAAACGTGTCGTTTGTAATCCTATGAATATAAGTATGAACTTTGACACGAAAGTGAAGGCAGGAAAGGTAGACGTTAAAATAATGCAGAAATTATTTATGTTATTAGGTAATAAAAAAAAAAAGAAAATACAAAAAGAAATAATCTAAACTTGGAATAGACGAATTAGTAAAAAAAAAAAAAAAAAAAAAAAAACAATTTGCATAAATTAAATGATTGTGTTGAAATTAATTTGAAATGTTACATATTAATATATGTAAAAATAAAATAAAATAATATTAAATAATAATAGAATATATAATATAGGATAATATAATTTATTGTAATTAATATAAAATAATGCACATATAAAATAATAATTAATTATTGTAAATAATAATAATTCTGTGTTAGCATAACAGCTGTTTGCTGTATTTGCGGTAATGAACTTTCGATTTCCTAATGCCAATTAATAATAATAATAATAATAACAATAATAAAATAATAATAATTAATATGAAATAATATAATTTATTTTAATTCATATAAAATAATATAATATATTTTAATGAATATAAAATAAAATATTCATTATTAATTGTTTAGAATTAATTTATTTAACATTTATTAAAATAATTATTCTATTTGCAAATTTAATAAAATTATTTAATTTTTAAATAAAATATTTAATTAAAACAAAACTAAGAAACACTTTTACATTCCTAAGAATTTAAATTATTTTATTTTTTATATTCCACTCACAAACATACGAATATATCTATGTATATATGTATATATATGTATATATATGTTCTACTAGGAAACTAGAAAATGATTGAAATGAACGACTAAGGACAACAAAATGAAAATAAACGAATTGAAACGAAAAGAAACGAAACAACTACGAGAAGTAAGATTTAAACGCGACTGACAATTCGCAGCTGGTATCATCATCATCATCATCATCATCATCATCATCATCTCTCTCTCTCTCTCTCTTTCAAGAGAGAGAGAAAGAGAATCGTCTTCATGGTGGATTAGCATAATAGCCGATCATTATGTTGCACCGTCGTTCGATTTCCGTGGGCGTAAGTCTAAGGAATCGTAATACATGTGCGGGAAATCAAATCGTATACCTTACGAAAAAATATTATGGGAAAAAAAATAAAAAAAAATAAAAATAAAAACCATAAAGGGGCGTATGAATCCGGAAAAGAAATCTTCTCGTCTTTCAATTCTCGATCGGAATGACTATTAATAGTAATTACTCTTTTTGAAATAAAATTCTGTTCAATGAATTGATTAAAAAAAAATTCTTCTTATAATTATGCGTTTCAATATTAACAAAATTTCTTTATAATCAATAGAAAATAAAATTATATCTTGAACATATGTTTATGTGAACAATTTTTATACAGTGTGTTCAAAAAGATTGGTATTAAACTAACACTATGTATTATTGTGAGATTGTATGAGATTAAATAGAAATTAAATGATATTTTATTTACAGTAGGACTATGAATGATACACATACATACATACATAAAATTTGTATATAGAGTGTTCAAAAAAAATTAGTATCAAACTAATACTATTTATTACGGATTCTCTGAGATTATATCTTGCCTACAAAAGGACTATAAATGATACAGATATATACACATACATTCATAAGTATAACATTTATATAAATAAAATGTATGAATAAATTCTAAAATAAAAAAACAATCTTTCATCTTAAATGTAATATATTAAAAAAAAAAAAATACATAAATATATAAAAACAAGTTGAAATAAAAAATAGAAAGCAAAAAAAAGATAGATAAATGATCAACTACAACTACAACTACAACAACTACTATTACTATTACACGTTAAGATTATAACACAGAGATTCGTGAGATCCTAGGAAGAGAAAATGAGATAAAATAAAAGAGAGAGGGAGAGAATTAAATAGAAAGAGAAAGATAGAAGCTAGCTACCTCGCAGCTACCGGCTGTGCTTTCTTCGCGCGCAATTACGCCAAATGGATTTCCTAATTGCACCGGTGTACCACCAACCAACCAATCCAAAGATTACTCACGTTCGATCTTCTCTAGCACACGATGGATCGACAAAAATCGGGGATATATCGAAGACCACTCATCCCCCTTCTCTTCCTCCTCTTCCTCCTCCTCTTCCTTTTCCTTCTTACCCCCCCTTTCTCCCCTTTCAACTTCTACCCGTCCCACCTTCTTCTTCTCGTCTTTAAAGATAGGAAGCAAAAGAAGATCTTTGCTATCCGTAACTACGATCTGAATCGATAGACCGATCTATCGATCAGATGTTGTGTTGCTTCGTTCAACGTTCGATCCACCAAAGCAATCAACGAACACTTCCTCCCCCCTTCCCAATCCCCTCCCCCCACCCCGCCAATCTTTCCCTTTCTCTTGATTTGTGGCAGGAAGCTTTAAAACTATTCCCGATAATTGGATAGGACGTTATAATCGTTTAAAACTGTAGAAGAAGAGGCCCTTTACGAATACATTTTGAAAATTAGGATTAACAGGACGATCATCCTACCGGTAGCAAAACTTTGCGAATTATAGGTTAGAATCTTTCAACATGTTCAATTCGAAATATTGTTGTGTTACCATGATTGTTTTATGTTAGAAACTATTGGACAATAGCTTGTGACATTACTGTGTGATTTATAATGCATTTGAATAGATAAAATATAAATAAAATAAGAAAATATGTTTAACACGTTCCCGCCGGTGCTGTAATTCATGTTTCTCACCACTAGGCGGCTGCACTTAAAGCTTTTCGCTCTATCGGACGGGCCCAATTAATTAATGAAGTTTTCGAAAATAAAGTTGTTCGTAAAATCTTCAGGTGCAAAATGCGATGAGGAAACGGGCGAATGGAGAAAACCCCCATAGTAGAAGTACACCGACTGTACAACAAAAGCGGACATCATTAACGTCGTAAAATTGTGCCGATTAAGATGGGCAGGTCACGTGGCGTGCATGGGGGTGGATCGAACGGTTTATAAAAAACTGATCGGTGTATTGAATGAGAAAAGACCACTGAGTAAATGGGAGGACAATATTATTTGGATTGGGAATGGATGGGTCAATCTCAGGTATTTGTGGCAATGAACTTTCAAGTTCCTAATGCCAATTAATAATAATAATAATAATAATAATAATAATTAGTTAGGAAGGAATACAATTATATACCGATCTATATCAGAGAATGTGGGAGGAAGTTAATGTTAGTTAGAACGCTGCAGAGATAAAAGCTGAGACTATGTATTATGTATATATGTATATGTATGTAATTGTATTGGAAAAGAGAACGACACAACCATAATCTTATCTATCGATATCGGGACGATATTCTTAAGGTTCGTAGCTCGTATCAAACTACACTTCTTCGTGATAATGTTATTTGTTATCTTTTTTTTCTATACTTTGTTTTTTATATTATAGTATGAAGATATATGTGACCATAATTATAAAAGTTGTGATAAGTTATATTTGAACACTAAATAAATACTATAATAAAATATTGAAATAACAAACATTATTTAATTATTTATTTTTGATAATATTATACATTAAATTAATTTAGTTTAAAATAAATTACACATTGAATTTATTTCATTTAAAATAAACTACTTTGTAAAATAATTGATAAACTTCATTTTTTTTTGGGTTTAAATTTTGACTTACAATTAAATCACTTTCATAATTATGGGCACACATTACATGTGTGAATGAATGAGAAAGAAGTTGAGAAAGTAAACTAAAAAATAAGAATGAGTTGAGAAAGATAGAGATACACGGTGCAATCGAAGGGAATGCAATCGAGTGCATCCAGTAAGAGCAACTGCAGCAGCAACAGCATGAGCAACTTTGAAAAGGGCTGCGATCTGCATAGCAAATTGGCGATCGATATATACGGTTTCGTTCAGCAAGCTTGAGAGGTCTCGAATTAAAGCGTATAACTTTCGTGTCCGGTGCGATGTATCATTATGCGCGAAAAGGGCGGCTCGAGGAAGTTATGTGGTGGTCGCGCGAGCGCAAATATGCACACTAATACATATACACACACATATATATATATATATATATATATATATACATATATGAATATATGCAGCTGCTCGTATATTCGTCGTTACGACGGCGAATGGTTGCCACAAACGATTCCGATGCGACGGAACATACCACACCAAAGCTTCTTCGATTAATCTCATTTTATTATTATATAGAATAATAATAATCGTGAATCGATGATTCTTTTTATTTTTTTTATATATATCATACAATTAATGCAACTAATATTTTATAGATGGCTAAATTTTTTGTTCTAGAATGTGTGTGATGATATTTTAAGATTAGAAAAATTATTTGATTATTCAAACTTTTACGATTATTTTATTAAGGAATAGTTTTAATTTTATTATTATCGTTTTTTTTTTTTTTTTTTAATTAATATGAATATTTTTGTTGCAATATGTCACTGGAATATATAAAAATATATCTATGTATATGTATATGTATATGCATTTTTCTTTCACATAATAACACTTTTGAATTGAATTACTTTGAATTGCAGTATCAATGAATTTTTAACGATGACACTTTCATTGAAATATTTCTCTAATTCGTGGGAAAGAAAAAATATTAACATATTATTTTAATAATTGTACACAATATTAAATAAATTGTTAAACATTTTCACATATAAATAAATAAATAAATAAATAAATATCAGACATGTTATTTCAATGATCGTACACAATGTAAACCAAATAACTGTACTTTCTCATACAAATAAATAAATAAATAAATAAATAAATAAATAAATAAATAAATAAATATGCGTCTCGATAATTGCAAATATCTAAACAAAATATTAACATAAAAAAAATATATATATCAAAAAAAAAAGGATCTATTCTGTGAAGAAGATACAAGTTCGAACTGTCGAAGAGAAAATGTTTTTGCCTCTAGCACTTCAGTGTGTATATATGTGTGTGTGTGTGTGTGTGTGTGTTGTTTGCAAACGAAACCGGACAGCCGTGACACCTGACACCTCCTTCTCGTGTGCACCATTCGTCTTACGTCTCCACCCTCACTTTTTCTTTCTTTCTTTCTTTCTTTCTTTCTTTCTTTCTTTCTTTCTTTCTTTCTTTCTTTCTTTCTTTCTCTCTTTCTCTTTCTCACGCATTAACCCCCTTTCCAATACTAATGCACATACGCACAAAACGAAGGCCGCTGACTTAGCGGCTATGATAAGGCTCGTGTCAACGAAACACTCGATTAAAACAATGGAATCATCTTTTTCACATGATTATTTTACCTTCAACCCCCTTCACCACCTCCCACCCCCACTAATACGCAATTTAATTATAATAGTACGTAAATCTAATATGAAATATAATATGATACAAATGAAAATTGTATGAGAATATAAAGGTATTCAAACAAAAGAATGAAACTTCAACAAATCTGACCAATTATTATTATTAATATTATTATTATTATTATTATTATTATTATTATTATTATTATTATTATTATAATTTGAATAATTTGTTTATTATAATTAATTTATATTTTTATTAATATTATTACACAACCAAATCAAAACTACACACGAATTCAAACAAGAAAACTAAACTTCAACAAATCTAACTATTATTAATATTATTATTAATTTAATATGTTATTTATTATATTTTTATTAATATTATTACGCAATAATTATATCAAAACAATATGTTTTGATTTTGTTTTTACCTGATCAACTATTCTATGATACAAAGTTTGTATACAATTTAGTTTTGTGGAACAAAATCAAACAAGAAAACTATGCTTCAACGAATCTGATTAATAATTATTATTAATATTATTATATTTATTTATTATATTTTTATTAATATTATTAAACAATAATTACGTCAAAACAATATGTTTTGATTTTGTTTTTACCTGTTCAACTACCCTATGATACAAAGTTTGCATATAATTTAGTTTTGTGAAACAAATTCAAACAAAAAAAAACGAAACTTCAACAAATCTAATCAATTATAATATTAATATTATTATCAATTTAATATTTTATTTATTATATTTAATTTATATTTTAATTAATATTATTAACAAAACAATTATATCAAACCAATTTCTTCTAATTTTACTTTTAACCTGTTCAACTATCCCTATTCTCAAAATTTGTTTATATATTACATTTTAGTGGACACGAAAGACAATTAATTGATTAATTATTATTAATAATAATAATAATATAGTCGTAGTGTTTTCATTTAATGTAAAATATGAACGATTATATTTTTCATTTATTTCTTATCATAAATCATAAGTCAAGGAAACAGTGTGGTTTCCTTTACCGTGTCTAATACGAGGATATATAAAAAGAATAAGAAAAAAAGGGGGGAAGGAGAGATAAATAGGAAGAAAAGGATTAGCACGCGCTCGAGCACGCGCGCACTCGACTCGCACGCGCACACGCACACGCCAAAGTCACGAGCCGTGAAGAAAGGGACAAAGGCGTAAAAGAGATTGGTCGCAGTAGATATCGTTCTACGCGGTTCATTCGAAAAGAAATCGAGAATACAAACTGGACACAAAGTAGCAAACAATGTTCTTTTTCGATTCGTGAAAAAACTACCCCCTTAAAACGTGATCATCCACCCCCTACCAACTCCATTCATCATCATCAGAAACAAACCGAATTGAATCAATCGGAAACAAACATGAAATAAATCATTTTTTCGACGGTGTAGAACTTTTCAAACATAACTGAACATATTCTGATTAAAAGTAATTAATTGTTTACATGGCTATTGTTTAAACAATATTTTAATAAATTGTTTTCTTTAAATATTGACAAATATTACTGCGTGCAATTAAATATGCTTGCTATTATTTGAAATTTGTTACTTTATTATAACTTTGAATAAAGGGATAGATAAGATAGCATTGTTGCAATTATTCATGCAATTATTGATGCAATTGTAATGAAAATTGTATTCTCTAAATATTGAAAAATATTACTGTAATTAAATATGCTTGCAATTATTTGAAATTTGTTAATTATGGTAACTTTAAATAAATGTATAAAATAAAATAACATTGTTGCAATTCATGCAATTGATACAATTGTAATGAAAATTGTATTCTCTAAATATTAAAGAATATTACTTTAATTAATAGGATTGCAATTATTTGAAATTTGTTACTTATGGTAACTTTAAATAAAATGGATAAAATAAAATGACATTAATGCAATTATTGCTGCAATTATTGATGTAATTGAAACGAAAATTGTATTCTTTAAATATTAAATTATATTACTCTAATTAATAGGATTGCAATTATTTGAAATTTGTTACTTATGGTAACTTTAAATAAAATGGATAAAATAAAATGACACTGTGTGTGTGTGATGCAATTATTGCTGCAGTTATTGATGCAATTGAAATGAAAATTGTATTCTTTAGATATTAAAAAATATTACTGCAATTAAATATGCTTGCTATTATTTGAAATTTGTTACTTTATTGTAACTTTTAATAAATGGAAAGATAGATAAAATAACTGTTGTAATTGATGCAATTGATGCAATTGTAATGAAAATTGTATTCTCTAAATACTGAAAAATATTACTGCAATTGAATTTGCTTGCTATTATTTGAAATTTGTTACTTTAAAATAACTTTAAATAAATCGATAAAATAAAATAACATTGATGCAATTATTGATGCAATTGATGCAATTAAAATGAGTAAAGACTATTCTAATACATAAAACACAGATTAATCCTTCTGTAAAACACCAATTCATGTTTATCTACTTTGACTTTAAAAAATTGACACATTACTACCTAATATAAACAATTTTATACTAATTACAACAAATAATCTTATAAACAAAAATATATAAATATAAAATTGCAAAAATTGCATAGACGTTTCTTTTCATTTATTTCACCTTCTTTTTCAATTATCTCTTTTCAGTAATAGAAAGAAAACCTCTCGTAGATCAGCAATTTTTGATATATCTCACTAAAACGAAACTTAAGTAGCAACTTTAAAAATCCGATAATATAATACGAGACAAGTTTATCCTTACGATGAAAAGGTCGAGCGTGAAAAAAGAGAGTAAGAGAGAGAGAGAGAGAGAGAGAGAGAGAGAGAGAGGGTGAAAAAGGGATTCGATCGGTGATGTGATCATCCACCAACACAACGAAATACAAAACCACCAACACTAATAAAACTATACAAGAAAAAAACACACATAGAACACCATACACACCCAAACACATACTTCAAAATATATATGTATGTATATATGTGTATAGAATATAACAACGTTAGAGGTGTATTCGCACTTTTTATTCGAGTATGCTCCACTTCCGACGCTTAGCATCGCGACGCATGCTTGAAAAGGTTCCATGTGTATATATGCCATTATTAAAAGCCGCCCTCGCACCTGATCATCACCTACGACATAAGCTTAACACATACACACACACACATAGACATGTGTTTCTATGCATATATGTATAAAGATGGGATTATTTATCCAATACAACCATCGATATTATAAACGCATTCTTCTGTCAAGTAAGGTTGGGGGTTGATTATAGGAAAAGGGAGAAGAAACCCTTTGATATTAACCGATACACATTGACGAGAAACCTTTTTCTTTTTTTTTCTTTCATAACCTTGTTAGAAATACTTCCTTTTGATTCATTTTCTCCTGTTCCATTTCTCTCTCTCTCTCTTTCACTTTCTCTCTCTCTTTCTCTCTCTCTCTTTCCATCCCCTTGTTTCTCTCTTTCTCTTTCCTTTGTATTGTAATATACATTGATTTTAACTATTATAAATTATTCATACTAATTTGATGTACTTTGAAACAAGAATTATTACGAATTAATATAATTAATATATTTGTAAATAATTAATAATTATAAATTGAAATAAAAAAAATATAATATAATATTTTTAAATAATTAAATTATTCATTATATTAATTATTATACATTATTACAACATCATCATTGTAATTATTACACAACATTTAATAAATTTCTTTATTTGTAAGAAAGAAATTAACAATTGTTGATATATGAAAAACAATTTATTGCAAATATATAAATTAATTTTAATTAGTATACATTATTTATACTACTTTGATGAATTTTTAATTATAATTATATAAATATTTTTTTTTTAATGAAAATATCTCTTATTATTATTATTATTATTTATTTATTTCGTTTTTAAAGGATGTGAACATAGAATGAAATTGATACGTGCACGGTTTGATGGAAGTTAGGCTAATTGTGAGTTAAACGCGTATGAATCTCTAATCAATTTAACAACGTAATCTCGACAAGGTCTCGATTCCTATCGATAAATATATCATACTTTAATAAAGGTGTATATATATGTATATATATATATATATATCATAGATTAAATCGTTCCACTTTCCACTACGTACGAAAGATAAAGCGTTTAAGAAACAAACACGCAATATCCGAAGAATAGACTATAAGGAAATATTTCTTATTATTGTCAGCAGTGATTTGTATCAATTATAATTCAATATTTAAACAAAAACTACATAGCTAACAAAATAAAATAATTATGAACAATATTACTGTAATTATAACTATGATTAATAATGTTACTAGAAAATAATCAACCATTAACGATATTTACTTGTATTGTCACGATATTTGTTTCATTGTCACGAATTTTGTTAAATCATTTAATAAATAAACAAATAAACAAACAAAAATATATTTTAATGTAATGATAGTGAATGAATAATTATTATAATTAATTTTATAAGCTTACCGGTTGAATTTCAAAGGACTTGGAACATTTGTTAACTTCGTTATTCAGTTCCTTCCAATCGTAGCAACAATTCTTCTCAGAATTTGTTTCTTCACCACCACCACAACCTCCTCTTCTTTCTAGTTTCCTAATTTATTTAATTTTTCTCTTCTTCTTCTTCTTTTTCTTCTTCTTCTTCTTCTTCACAATCCTTTGAGATGGAAGACACGTCAACGTTGAATATGATCCAACAATATAATTAACAATAATAATAATTGTTCACGCGAGGAATCACAGTAATAAAAAACAGGCACTGGAACAACGACCACGCATATTTTTCTTTATCATAGATTTTGTTTAAATATTCGTAGTTATCCTTATATCACAGCTATCAACATTGTTGAGGGGGTGGTCTGGGCAAGGGCACGATATGTGTGTGTTTATAAATGAGAAAGACAAATAAAAATCAATCTCAATGAAACCAATCGAAATGGAATAAAAAGTCCTTGAAGAAGATCCTTTCTACATGAAAAATCCTCGTAGAAAATAATTGGATAACAATAAACAACAAGATAACAACGTAAGACTCGCTCAATTGAAATGTTTCTATATATATATAGATATAATCAAAGTTGCACAGAGAGAGTGAGAGAGATGAACGAACGTACGCACGCGCACACAAACACACGATAAACACACACACAATAATACACGTTATCTTTCTTCTTAAACTAGTCCTCTCTCTCTGATCGAATTTCTTCTAATATTTGCTTTTACCAAAGTCACAACATCATTTCAGTCTCACTTTTAGCCTAATACAAAGAACACTGATTGGTTGACTATGTCACATCGAAGGAAAACAAAAATACAAACACACTAAATGACTTCTTTCCCTTTTATGTTTTCCGATGATGGCGATGACGATGACGATGTTAGATCAACCCTTGGATCTTGCGTTCAAATTCCAAAACACGTGCAAGTAGATTACAGGACACGAGCGAGTATTATCGAAGGGTCAAAGTATATATATATATAGATATATATGTGTATAGAATTATTAGGGTGGACGGGGGTTGAGGGAGAGGCACGTATCGAGTGATATCACAGATTGAAAAAAGACAAACTCCAAAAAAAGTTGTCTTCGT
Source organism: Polistes dominula (assembly GCF_001465965.1). The sequence goes on along the minus strand of NW_015149027.1, from coordinate 326,282 downwards.
TTTCCTTCCTCCAAAATCCTCTTCTTCCTTGAAAGGGTTCTAAACGTAGCTTAGAGTACACTCTGGTGATGCATGAAGTGTGGTGTTGTGCCTCGACGACGATGTTTGTCTGTTTCGCGCGCGCGAGAGAGAAATCAACGGGACGAACGCACGAACGGAATTGAAGTAGTGGTGGTGGTGGTGGTGGTGGTGAATAGAATGATCTCGTGGTGGGGAGAGAGGAGGGTGGAAAGTAGGAAGGGTGGGAGGATGAGGATGAGGAAGAGGAGGAGGAGAAGAATAATTTTTCAAACGAGAGGAAGAAGGAGTAGGAAGATTATCTCTGGTGGTGGTGGTGGGATATTAAAATGCACGAGTATCAACCCCTTCTTCTTTCTCCCTCTTTTTTTTATTTTAATTTTTTTTTTTTGTTTACTTCTTCTATTATTCTCTATACATGTTTATGAAATTTGCAAAGTCGGGTAAAGAATAAAATAATACGAAAGAGTTAATTGAATATAATAAAATTGAACTTGTTGTTTGTGTGTGTGTGTTTGTTCGTAATAGTAAAAAAAAAAAAACTAAAACCCGATTTATTAGTTTAATGCTTGCATATGATATTTTACGTGTGAACACGCTATGCAAGAAGAGGAAGAAGAAGAAGAAGAACAATAACAAATAATAATAGTAACTTGGACACAACAACAACAACAACAACGACCCTTCCAGTAGCGCGGTCTCGCGCCAACTGCGAGTGTTCCTCGGCTGGCGGGTTTCACCTTCGGCAGTGTTCGGTTACCCTCTCTCTACCTACTACTACTTCGTTCGAGACCCTTCCCCTTTCTTCCTTCTTCGGTATCACTCACCATCCCTACTACTCCATTTTATATCTATCTCTGCTGTTGTATACACTTTCTCTCTCTCTCTTTCTCACGTAAAGCTCCCTACACGTGCGTAGCCTACGACCCAACTGGGATTTTCGTGTGTGAGACCCGATTATGGTGTTAGTGTACGTGTCTATGAGAGAGAAAGAAAACGTCAATTTTGTATATGTGTTTGTGTCATGCAAGCTTCGTTCATCCCTACCATTCTGGTATCAGAGCCCGTGCCGTTTACCCCCACCCTTTTCTTCTACCAGTCTCGTCCCCCTTCGCATGAGTCCAGGTGAACCCTCTTTGAGGTGGGCGCACGACGCGACGACGAACCCGTCTCGGAGTTGGTATGAGGAATACACGACGAACGTGTATCGCGAACCACGCCTATTTTTCCCCTACCTTGTTGCACGCGACTTCCTCCCCACCACTACAACCACCACCACTTCTCGCTGTTTTTACGAACGTGCGCGCGCGCACGAGCGCAAGATCATGCTCGGTCTTTTGATTCAACTATTATACTTCCTTGCATCTTCGTCATTCTTTTTTTTTTTTTATTTCTTTTCTTTCATTCTATGTACGTAGCTGACTACGAAAGATTGACCAGACATGCTTGAGGGTAGAAGGTTTTCTCATATCGTAACACTGCCCACACCCTTTAAGTGTCGAAGTTTAAGTTTTTATAAGATTGAAAAAAGCTGATCAGCTAAAGGTGAAAAGCACACACTTACGCAACTTTAATTAAAATTCAGCAATCTGGGAGAGTTCTGTCAGCTGTTTTTATCAAAGAAATGCACTGGATTTTTTCAACATGCAATCTGAACACCTTAAAAGTGACTCCTACTAATCAAACAGATATATATCCTAATTTTATGATACATCAAATACCCACAAACATCGATTAGGTCCACATATCAATGATGTTTTTTATTCAAAGATCCTTGAGGTCATAGGGGATTGGTTTTTTTTTAAAAACAAGGGGAAATGAGGATCGAGAGAAGTCGCTTACTATTTCCAAGAAGTTTCCTCTGTGCAAACACTTTTTCTAGTATTCCGGTGTTGACACGTGGGTCTCGGGGGCTTACAGGGGCCACGCTTTGGACACGTGTCCCGCCGGGTCTCGAGAGTACTCGCTAAGTGGTCGCTCGACCGTTTGAGATTTTTTTTTTCTTCTTCCGAGACGACTTATGGTTAGTATTTACTTTTTTACGAAAGCTTAGGCGCGTCATCGGTCATCCTACTACTAATGTCCAGATGGGTTAGGTAGAACCGTAAAAACGTATGGTATATACTTAAGACGATTTATTTTAGGCACTCGCGTGTCATGAATATATTAAACTTCTTTCTTATTTTACTCCTTTAACAGAAGAAGACAAAAAAAACTGCCTGTAATCCTTAAGGTTTTGTTGTAGTGTCGCATATTGCATATTTGCAAATACATTCCCCGTTCACCTATCTGAAAATTATTAATTGCCATTAGGAACTCGAAAGTTCATTGCCACAAATACCTGAGATTGACCCATCCATTCCCAATCCTAATAATATTTTCCTCCCATCTACTATGTGGTTTTTTCCCGTTCGGTATATCGATCAGTATTTTATACACCGTTCGATCCACCCCCATGCAAGCCACGTGACCTGCCCATCTTAATCGGCGCAATTTTACGACGTTAATGATGTCCAGTTTTGTTGTACAGTCGATGTACTTTAACTATGGGGTTTTCTCCATTCACCCGTTTCCTCATCGCATTTTGCACCTGAAGATTTTACGAACAACTTAATTTTCGAAAACTTCATTAATTAATCGGGCCCGTCCGATAGAGCGAAAAGCTTTAAGTGCAGCCGCCTAGTGGTGAGAAACATGAATTACAGCACCGGCGGGAACATGTTAAACATATTTTCTTATTTTATTTATATTTTATCTATTTAAATGCATTATAAATCACACAGTAATGTCACTAGCTATTGCCCACTAGTTTCTAACATAAAACAGTCATGGTAACACAGGAATATTTTTAATTGAACATGTTGAAAGATTCTAACCTATAATTCGCAAAATTTTGCTACCAAAAAGGACCACCGGTAGGATGATTGTCCTTTGCATTGCCTAAATTGATTCTTTTCTTAAGTTCTTCATTAAATATTATACGAGATAGTAATTTCATCATTCCTAATATTAATTATTCATTTGAATATAATCGATACTCTCGTTGGTAGTTGAAAGAAAAGATGATAATGATGATGATGATGATGATGATGATGATAAAATGAATAAAAAAAAAAATTGAATCTTTATAGATGGTTGGGATCATATCGTTAAGAGAGAAAGCTATTTTCAGGGCAGGTTTTTTATTTTTTCTTATAACCCCTTGTGAAAGAACATCCTCCACCTCCTCCTCCTCCTCCTCCAATGTAGGTAAGGCTTGTGATGCTTTTACGTTCTGCTCTCATGACGTTCGTAGAATCGAGACGTGTAATTTGGTAAGTGCGTACAGAGATAGGTGGTGGTAGTAGTAGTAGTAGTAGTAGTAGATGAGAGAACGTAATAATCGCCGTTATAATTATAACAAATTGATAGGTTCGGTTCGAACTTAGGAAAGAAGGTGGGCCCACCTCTTATTGGAATAATTGCGCGATCCGCGTCATTAGCCTTAATGAGTCTCTCTGCCAGTCGGGATATATAACGCCTTCTCCTCCTCCTTCTCCTCCTACTCCTCCTAGGAATAAGAAGAACCCGTTGCACTTTCCAATCCCTGGTATCTCTCCTTCTTTAGGTGATACCCACGCAACACGTGTCATCTTTTATAGTTACGAACACACACACAAAAACTGGACAAATACGAAAGTGTAATTTATAAAGTAACCCATGAACATATTTTCTGTTTCGTCAATATTTTATTTATATTTATATTATTTAAATTATATTAATAATAATTTGATGTGAAAAGTAAAAAATGAAAAAGTAACGACACCCATATTTAATTTAAAAGTTTCTTCTTACATAAGGAAGGGGGCTGAGGGAAGGAGGGAGGGGGGTTAATAGTTACATCGATCATACCAACGTAAGAAATGATATTCCACGTGCGCGTGTTCTCTTGAGCTTATTGTCACACACGCCCTCGAGAGCTTACGACGGTTTGATGGTACACCTGGGTCCAAGCCTGAGAAGTACCCCACCTTCTTTTTTTTCTTGTCCGCAAGAAAGAGATCCTTACCTAAAGGCGTGCACGCACGAGATGATCCAGCTGTTTGATCTTTGCCACGCGTTCCCTTTTTCTCTTTTTATTTTCTTGTCTTGGCCAATGCCACACCACATCACCACCACCACCACCACCACCACCACCAAGGAATTGGACCCGTTATTTTACTTTATAACATCTGCGAGTCATTTTAAACGATTTTCACGCAATCGATAGATATTCATCTTCATTCGTTCATAGATTACAAATAAAAAGTTTAATGTTCAATCAAAATATTATTAATAATAATAATAATAATAATCAGTTGAGAATGTGCCTAATATTGGAACTTTAAAAATGCAATGAAAAATAAGAAAGAAAACATTATTGAACATTGATGATAACTTAAACGAAGTATACCATAGTGAAAATGACTTCTCAAAAAAGGGACAGGAGGTACACAACGCTCGTAAAAGCAATTAAGGTTTACCCCGTCTCCGTAACGATTTATCGTCCCCTTTCCATCGGGTACTTCTCCATTATTCCAAATAAATTTATTGACGATACTTCGATCGTGCTGTGTGCTGCTGCTACTCTTGGCTTCATTTTGTTATTTTTTTCTTTTTTTTTATTTTCTCTCGCGTAATAATAATCGTACTCTCTTCTCGTGAAAAGGGATCGTATCGTTTCCGACGAAAGGATGATAGAAAGAGAGAAATGAGAATGAGAATGAGAATGAGAATAAGAATAAGTGAGTGAGAAAGAAAGATGGAAAGAAAGAAAGAAAGAAAGAAAGAAGAAGATGATACGAGAAGACCCGTACAAATCCCAAAATAAATGTCATCGTGTATCATCGTGGTAACGTAATCCGGGATCGCGAAGACAAATGGCGGCAGAATACGATACGATGCACCGTGGTCGGTCGGTTCTTGGTTGGGTTGGGTTCAGTTCAGTTGGTTGGGTTGGTTGGTCCAACGAACAGAAGATTCTTCTTCTTCTTCTTCTTCATCTTCGTTGTTCGTATTTACATACTGCGAGACGAAGACGACTCATTCTTTCTTTCCTTTCTATATTTTTTTCTATTTCTTTCTTTCCTATGTTAAAAGGAAAGGACGAGTAAGTTAAGGTCGCCGATACTGCGAGAAACGAACGAACGAAGGACGGCCGATGACACTTGTTCTCTCTTATGGTGAACCGACGACTATGCTACGCGTTTTAAAGTTACGTTGACTCACCAAGCTCGGGATAAACGCGGAGGTGTATCTTAAACAAACTTAAACTTTACTTATTTTATTCTTATTCTTCTTCATCTTCCTCATATTCTTTCCTTTATCTTAAAAAAAATCACACATACATACACATACTTCTTTACTTTCTTTAACTTTGATTTATTATATTATACAATATTATCAATTCTACTAATTAAAATTCATCAAAATAAATTCACAAAATAATCAAAATGTTTATCAAACAATATTAGATAATTTTAATAAATTTTATATTTCATTTTTAATAAAAAAACTTCGTCCTCTGTTATTTCCATCTTTACAACACCTTTCCCTCAACACATAACCTGTTCCAAATTTAAAACTAGAATGCATTAGGTTATAAGTTAATATAAAAAAAAAAAACCAAATAGACATCTCAGAGTACATTTNAAAAAAAAAAAAAAAAAAAACTAAGTAAGCTTTCTATCTTGAAAGTTAGTTCAAGTCCTGAAAACAGAGAGAGAGAGAGAGAGAGAGAGAGAGAGAGACTCCTTCTCGTACGTAGTCGCACGGTCATGCGTCAAGATTTTAAGCAAACACGAAGGTTCGCGCGAGACCACGTACATACGTAGACTTACGCATACATACATGAAACGTCTATATGGTCATAAGGTATAGTAAGAAGCACGGCATAGTTTTTACTGCCAATACAAAGTAAAAAAAAAAAAAAAAATAAGAAAATATTCGCATTTGTTCTGTGTCTCTCTCAAAGAGACAGACCACTTTGCTGACTTCTACACCCTCCTCCTTCTCCTAGAAGTGTCTAGAACTCTGAGAATTCTTCATTCTCGGATATATAATATAGCTCGTTTAGTCTCTACAAAACTATCTTCTATTTTTATGATTTCCAGTTAGCCTTGAGAAGGTCTCAACTCATCATCCTGAGAGACACTTTACTCAAGGGTTGAACTCGTAAGGTTCAAACGTAACATTAAAAGAGAATATTAGTGAATTTCTGGCACATGATTTCTGATGTTTTCACCCTATACGATTTATTCTGTGTCAATAACTTTACGATATCTTAATGGGATGATCTAAACATATGTGTATATATGTACTTTCACATACGATCTGAATTACGACGTTAGCATACCTAATGTGCATTCTAAATGCATTCGTCCTAAGCTTGAACAAAATGGAAAGCCGATTTCTTCTTCCTCTTCTTCTTCTTCTTCTTCTTCTTCCTGGACTCTTAACCTATGATAAATCTACCATAAATATATACACTCACATACGTGAACATATATATAGATATCCTATGGTTACACTAGGCAGATGATACATCAAGTTTACGTTTTTCCAACGATGTTATCTCGATATGAAAAAGAAAGGGGGGACACCAGACATCGTAGTCGTCGATGTTGAAGCAACGTAAAAAAGAAGAAGAAGAAGAAGAAGAAAAAGAATACGAGAAAGAGAGAAAGAGAGAGAGAGAGAGAGAAAGCAAGTGGAAAGCGTAGGCGGGGCAAACACATACCAGAGGCACCTGCTCATTTACTTTACGCCGGTTCGTAAAGGTAGTTTTGTTGGGTAGGGGTAAATCCTAATGAGAGAAAACCCCCCACTCTTCTCAACCATCGTACCTTTTTGAATCTCGATAAATCCGAAGGGTGAAGAGTAAAAAAAGGGAGCAAGAAATAGTAGTAAAAAACACACATACACACACACTCACACATGACGTACGTTTTCTTAGTAACGTCAGCCAATTAATGAACTTCTTTCACGATATTCTCGTTCGAAACAGAGCAATGATAAATATATATATATGTGTGTGTATGTGTATGAATTGTATATATGAATATATAAATTAACTCACAAAAGTTAGAACAAGCTACGAGAAGCGTTTAAAGAGACCGATGACTGTGATACCTCGCCGCCTCTCACCTGTGAAGGCTGAACGAGAGAGGAAACGTTCGTTGTTTGTTGATCGGAGTCACTCGGAAGAAGGAAACGAGACGAACGATTGGTTCCACGTATCAACGAAGTACACCGCCTACTTCTTCTTATTACGAGAAATCCTGTGACTATCTTGTTCTTTTTACCACCACCTACTCTCTTTTTCTACCTCGTCAAATCCAATCGAGAAAAGACGATACCTGTATGTCAGCCATTAATTTCTTTAGTTTCACGAATCGTACGATATTTCGATCTAATTTATAAAACAAAACGTTAATTAAATGTAAATTAAACTAAACTTTTTCAATCCTTAATATTATGAGATTAAATTTGTTTTTAAAATATATATATATTATTTATATTAATAATATTGTATATTAAATTAATTAAATTTATTTATTAAATATATTAAGTAAATTTATTTCAATTATATTAAATTAATACTTTAATTTATTAATTAAATAATAATATTATTTATATTAAATATATTCTATTATTTATATTAATAATAAATTAAATTACTATTTTATTTAATAATTAAATTTAAATTAAATATATTTTATTAATAAAATATTATTATTTATATCTCAATCCTTTTTATTTTATTTCATTTTATTTTATTTTTGGTTGTAACAAATTTTGGCTAGCTTAAACTGAATATAAATTAAAATTAAATCTAAAAAAATAATAGAAACAAAAAAGAGAAAAGAATTTTAATCGAAGTTAAGGTAAGAAACGTTTAAGAAACGTAAAACCCTGTTGAAATTATTCTTGAAAGTTTCCAATAAAGGAAATATTCTCTCGTTGGTTACGCTTTTCCCACGTACATGGCACCTTCTTTTCTTTGCCACCTGTTGCCTACTCTCGTTTACGAGACCCCTATAGAGAGAAAGATTTCCTCGTAACCGTAACGAACGAACGAACGAATGAACGAACGAACGAACGAACGAACGAACGAACGACGGTAGCAACCCAGCACACAGCATCACCGAAGAAGGATGCGAGTACCTCCTAGCATCCAACGAAAAAGAAGAAGAAGAAGAAGAAGAAGGAGGAGGAGGAGGAGGAGGAGGAGGTGGAGGTGGTGATGGTGGTGGAGAGAACGCATCGCAGAGCACGGAATTTGATGAACGCTAGGGGTTCGCGAACCTTCCGGTTTAACAGCTAAATAATCCTACGTAGATGATATTCTTGTATTAGTACTAGTATACACCAATACTAATACACCAGCGTGTTCGTAAATTAATGACGCGAAACCGAACGATGCGAACCACTTCTTCTGGTTGTATCTATCAGGTACAAAACTTATTACCAATAAAAAAGTAATATCATTGGGATACAACGTTACCCCCCTATGCGTTCAGAAACAGAAAGAGAAAATATATTTATATATAAAATATAATAATAATATCTTTTTGTTTTTTTTTTACATTTTTTTCTTTCAAATAAAATTCTTACTTAAACATAACCCTAATTTTTGTATCATTTGTTATATTATTAATTATATTATTTTCGATTAAATTCAAATTTTTGGTACTACTGTCTGTATAATAGGTGTACAGATTTGTTCCCGCCATTTTTTTTTATGAGCCATCTGTAGGAAAATAACGAAAGTAAAATTGTACACCTAATATATAAAAATGTAAATTTCATTTGTACTTAATCTATAATTTTTAAAAGTACTTTACCTTAATTGTCTTGAAATGTTGAAACAACGTTGAATTCGCAAACAACTAGGTTTTTATTAAATTAATTTATTTACCAATTAATTAATTAATTTGAAAAATAAAGAAAAAGATACAGATAAGTGTCCAGCGCTATCTGTTGGTCATAGATTTCGATGAGTGCTTGAAACAATTAAATATAACCTAACCTTTATTTATACAACAACGTTACATTTTGGTTCACATGAGCTACAGTAAGGCATGGTGGGACTCAGGCTAGTAATATTATAAATAAAAAATCTATTTATCTCGATCATAGTTATATTTTAAACTATACTTAGTAACGAAATAACCATTTAATAAACAATAAATACTAACACACGATGTATTAAACGTTAACAACAACTTTCTTTTCTTTAGTGTTCACAAAATTCATCTAAGAAAGTTTCAACACCCAAAGAGATTTACGAGCCGGCGAAAGGGAAAGATATAAAAAAGAAAAAGAAAAAAGATAAAAGAAAGATAGTAAAGATGAAAAGATAATATTACTGTGACTGAATAACAAAACGAAAGAAAAAAAAAGAAATAGTCAAAAACCACAAGGCAAGAAGTATCATCCCCATGTTCCTCTTCTTCTTCTCTCTTTTCATCTTTCTCCTTGGGCGTGCGCCACGGGGAAACCCCCATAGGGACTTGGATATAAGATCTCCCATAAAGATTGTCGTTTTCTGTAAGCAATAATGGGGCTGCTTGCTTGGACGTCTTGTCGCCCGTATTTCTGATCATAGTTATAGTAGTCATAGTCATCGAGAAGAGAGCATGACGACCGTTATGACGAAGTTTTGCTTGTTGCAGCTTGCCTAAACTCTCCCCTTCACTCCCCCAACCCCAATCCCAACCCCATATGATACATGTGTGTAAAAACGTGTATGTGGTTTATACGTGGGTGCATTACACCGTGTGTACTTTTCAGATTTACTTTTTCTATCTCTCTCTCTCTCTCTCTCTTTCTCACTTTCTTTGTCATACGTTTTCTACCAAGAAACACAATGGGAACGTAACAAAGCTGCAGGGGGTTGTGCGTTGTAGTCTTTACTCTCTCTCAATTTGTTCTTTCCGTATTAGGGTGCAATAAACATACTAAAAGCAACTTTGTGTATTATTCTTTCATGTTTTAAATACGATCGATATTCGTCTGCCATTTATTTGGTTCATCGTTGTGTACATCAGAAAGGAAACAACCAATTTCGTGGTACATTTTAATCAATGTTTGATGACATTTTTTTTTTTTTTTAACCAGTTAACTGTGGAGCTTCATTTTGAAAGTGTGCACCGCTGTGTGTCGCTAGAATCAACCTATGACGAGTTTTGAGGTTAACATTGCTCATTTTTTGAGAATAAAATGAAATCTAAAAATAAAAATATAAAAATAGTACTTGAAAAATCTTCAATTTCTTCTTACTAATCTTCAAATTAAAGAATATGTTTTGTTTTGTAAAAATGTTCAAATTATAATAGCAAATAATCATTGTTTTACGCGTGACGAGTATACATGTCAAACTCAGAGTAAATTAGTTAAATTATACACTTAATATAAATAATTTAAAACAAAAAAATGAAATCAATATATTATTATCATAAAATTTAACAAATATATTTTATAAAATTGAGAATAAAAATAATCTTCAACTGACTGTATGTGTGTGTATATATATATTTATTTTAATTAGGTTGTTTCTCATTGCACTACGTGAATAAGTAGAAACATATGTTCTTAAGAATGTGCAATTTTTTTTTTTAATATGTATGTGTTATATACGTGTGTATGGTAAATCCTTAGAAAAGAATTTGCAACGTGACGCTCATTGTGATTCGCGGTGACGCGTATCAAAGTAAATGACGCATTTAGGCTGTAAGAACTTAAAGGCGTCCTACGGCGGCGTTACGAAGTAGCATGTTGACAGAATTGACGCGTAATTGCACGTTACACTTTAATTTCACTACCCATAATAAAGCCTTGTTACTATACCCACTCACCAGACCCTGAGGCAAGTAGTCACCTCTTCGGTTCTTATGCTTTGCGAGTTCGTAACATTCAACGGCACCGACGCAAAATGTTCCTTCCTAAAATTTACCCCCACAATCTCTTAAATCTCTTTTTTTTTTTCAATGAAACTCATTAATTTTAAATATCAATTCAATTTTTTCGTCACGATAATATTGAATTAATTGTTCACAAATTAATTATGTTATTTTAAAGAAAAATGTCAGATCATTTAACACCCCCATTCCCAAATAAATAATGAAAAATGATCTGGGGTTAGAAATTAGTCCTGTCGGTAAATTTCCTTTAAACCCAAGGACATCCCACCAACTGTCATTGTGCTGTAACTTAGAATGGACAATGGTCAAGCAACACAGTCAGTGACGATAGTATCCTAAGTGATTTCAAGGCGTGTTAGTTATTGTGACCGATCTTAAATGGACCAAACAAAATCGACGGGTGGTCTTTTATTTCTTAAGACGTTTTTCCTTAGGAAAGAAGATGATAGAAAGAGAAAGAAAGAAGGGTCTTCTTAAAGTCCTAGGGCGCACGAGCAGTCAAAAAAGAAAAGAAGAAAAAGAAAAGAAGAAAAAGAAGAATCCTGCAAAAGCGATTCTTTGCGACGTTGGTAAATGGAATCCCGTTGGGTTCCGAAGGGCGTGTAAACGTTCTAACTATCCTAAACTTTCCTTCTGATTTATTATAGTCAAGTCTTCCTCCCACCCCTCACCCTAACTCAAGGTTTAGCTTAACACGCACGCGACGATCAATTTTTCTCGTAGTGTCCACTACGAAAACAAAGTTGCTAACAAATCGATGATGTACTACTCTACACAACTACCTACGCATTATAAATTTTTTTTTTCTTTTTATCAAATTCTTTTTATTATTATATTTCATATTTTCTACTAGCTTTCATAGAGAAGAAAGAGGATACGGATATAGGAATACGAGCTGGTTATGATTTCTATCTCTAACACGGTAGCCCCCGTTTGCACGCGCGTGTTACAACAACTTTCCATCTGTTGCTGATGCTGTGTTGCTTTCTCTCTCTCTCTCTCTCTCTCTATGTCCCAACATTTTTCAGTTCCGATCCAATTTCAAAGTCATTACTCATACTTGTACATGAATAAACGAGTAAAATAAGTACTATCATTACACACGAGTAGTATTCTTCATCATTTACGTTTATTACAACCCTTCCCCTTCCCCTTCCCCATTTATACTCAAAACCTTTATTTATCTCTTTCTCTTTTCAATAGGGTGACACTTTTCGAGGGAATTAAAAAACATTCAAAGAAGAGGGGAGAAAGGGTCACTAAGAAATCGTTGCAACTTCCTGTGATTTTGATTGAGTGATAAAAAAAAAAAAGAAAAGTGAGAGAACACGAATGAAGAGAAGAAAGAGAGAAAAATGGGAATGTAGAGGGTGGTGAAAAAAAACACACACACACATAAAAAAGAAGAAGCTATTGAATCGAGTAGAAGGTGGAGAAGGAGAAGGGCTCTGATCCAAGGTGGACTACAAAAGGGAGCTTGCTTCGTCATGCCTTGAATAGCATAGGTAAGGAGGTAGGGATTAGCTTAGTTTAAGTTACGAGGGTGGTTATAGGGTTCCCCATCTTCCTTCCCGTTTTCTTCAATGGGGCACGTGCTGCTACCACCACCGTTGTAATCTTACGACCAAAAGCCAAAAAGAAGAGAGAACAAAATAAAAGAAATAGAAAGAGAAAGAGAAATCCTTTTTCTTTACTTGCGTTTGTCTGTCTGTCTGTCTGACTGTCTGTCTGTCTGTCTGGTCTGGGTAACTATCCCCGTTCGTTTTTGCTAACCTCAGGCTTCTTTGCTACTAGAAGAAGTAGAGAGGTTTTTTATTTTTTTTTTCTAACTTCTCGCGTTACTTTTTTACCGACGGGTAGTGTTTAGAGAGTAGAAGAGAACAGAACAGCTGCTGTTACGTTAGAAAGATCGAATTAGCGATTTCTTTCTACCTTTTTCTTTACTATTCGCGCACGTGCTCGAATGACTTCCCTTTCGGGTGATCTTTCTTCTTTCTATTTTTTTTTTTTTTTTTTTTTAAGAAAATACAAAAATGGTAAATTTATATTCCATGGTTCGCTTCACGATGTTGAAATTTTTTTAGGGTCGGGGGTATTTATCTAAGGAACTGTTCAATAAAAAATCATTCACGATGAAGAAGAAGAAGAAGAAGAAGAGTTTAGAACAAATCATACTAACCCTCACTTACTCAACTAAATCCAACTTTCAAACAATACGATATTTTTATACAGATTAGATAGATTTACAGCAACAACAATAATAATATCACACACTCTTTAATCATTTGACAAAAGAATGAACGTATTTTAAGTCATTCTAAAGGAGAGTTGAAGTGAAGTAGTACTACCTAAAAGAGAATGGATTGTTAAAGCGTGTCAACCAACCCTACGACAGTAGTAGCCCTACTACGATTCCTTTTTCTTCCCTTTTCTCTTCTCTTGTCAGAAAAAAAAGGAAATAAAAAAAATAAAAAAGAGGTGCTTGGCTCGCGTGTCGAGTACGCAAATGCGTGTGCACTAAGCATCTGTCTCTCCTCTCTCTCTCTCTCTCTCTCTTTTTTTCTCTCTGAATTCTAGGGGACAACACGTACGTTTATTCACACACCTACACGTATCTTTCTTTACATTTTTTCTCTCTCTCTCTCTCTCTCTCTCTCTCTGTCAGGAATATAGGTTCTTACTAGGAAAGAATACCTATGTGTATTTATACATATATATATATATATATATATGTATATATCTATATATAGGTGGTATTTCGACGAACGAGTTCGGGTAGCACGCGAGGAGTTATACGTGTGGTGATATATGGCGTGTACATAAGGTCGGGAACACATCCCAGCCACTAGTTGCTATGCTACTGGTATACCAAGCTCGTGGTTCCGCCGATATACGTCGTCTATGGTGAATTTCTATGCGGCGGTGAGTCTGTTTTCCAGACGTTATCGCGAATCCTTTTCTTTTTTTTTTTTCTCTTTCTTTTTCCCTTTGATTATACCCAACGCGGATTTTCTTTGAAGTTAACCTACACCTTCATCATAGATCACTTTCCGTTTTCCCTAAGTATTCTTATCTTCTTCTTCTTCTTCTTTTTCTTCTTCTTCTTCTTGAAACGACAACTCGTAAAAAAAAAAAAAAACAACAAAATAAAATCAAAAATATTCACTGCTTTTTATTCCATTTGACAGATATTGATAAATGATTGCAAATTTTGTCGATAGGTGGCTTTTCAAAATCAACATGGTGGCTTTTAAGACTATGATCGACGAATATACTCATAATTCGTATAAACTAATGACCATTGGTTATTTAAATTGTTATTTTTGAGTAAAACAAAATATATATTCTCAAATTTCAAGATATTTAGAGTATTTTTGTCATGGTTCGATTTTGACGATACAAAACAGTGCTTGCTATCAAACGAGGGCGCCACAGTTAGGTTAACATTCTACATATCCGTATTGCCAATCAAAACAAACAACAACAACAACAACAATAGTATACTCGTCATGGAAAAATAGCACGATTTTATATTTATATATATTTTATGTTTATATTGACAACTATAGTCATTGTGGCTCAATTCTGACGATACAAAACGGTACTTGCTATCAAACGAGGGCGCCACACTTAGCTCAAAATTCCTACATATCCGTATTGTCAAATTAAAACGAACAACAACAAATAACAACAATAATAAAATAGCAATCATTCTAATCTATCATTAACTAGGCCAAGAGAAATTTATCTGATGTATACGTAAGACGTATGTATAGGTTATGTATTCTCTTTTTTTTTTGTACTCTACGTGATCTGACAAAGAATATCCACACACGACACATGAATCTAGTTGATATCTAAACATGTTCAAATTGAAAATCTTCATCTTCTTTAACTTTTTGTATACTCATGTGCATTATGCGTTTCAATGAACACAACATTACTGTATTGGGGGTTATAAGAACAAACACGATTATATAGTTGTATATAAAATGATATAACGAATGCAATGGGTTGAAAGGAGTAAGAGGGAGGGGGAGGAGGGGGAGGGGGAGGGGAAGAGGACGACCGGTAGACACCATCGGTTACTATTTGCTATGCAATCAGAATATCCAACTGGGGTTAGGAGTGTTGTTACCGAGGTCAAGAATTTCTTCTTTCGGTTAGATACGAGTTGAGTTTAGTAAGACAACTTGTGTAAAGTTTGATTTTTTTTCTATTTTTTTTTTTTTTTTCTAGTAAGTACTTATATTCTAACCGTACTCACAAAGTAAATCAAATATTCAAGTATTGTCCGAGTATTTTATCGAATCGGTGGATCATCGAATATAATTATGGAAAATAAGACGTTTTAACTATAGCAATGACAGAAGTGAAAAGTTTCGGGTGAAAGCGTTTATATATATGATACATATCAACTGTCTTACAACCCTCCCCCCAACCCAACCCCCTTCTTCCTTATGGTAAAGAATTTTCACCGGATTTCACGGTTTCACGATCATGACGATAAAACATTGAAATTTATATCATCTCCTGTTTAGAGTGTACCTCCCCTCCTTTACTTGAGAGACCACCATCGTAAAAGTTAAACGTAAAGGTATATCAAGAATGGAAGTTACGGAGTTGGTATCTTAGGACGTTTGGTGTCAATGCATGCAAGAGAGACAGACACACGTGTTATGTAAGAAACTGACTGAATCAAGTTGCGGGTGAATTATGAAAGTACTATTATTATGCGTTTGTCGTATCACTCCTCCTATCTCCTTTGTCCTGCCATTATCTCACACGTATTTTCTCTATTATATTTTTTCTTTTCTTTTTTTTTTTTTTTATTCCATGATTTACACAGTTGTTTCTAACTCTTGCCCAGTACAGTACTTGTAAAGACAAGATATATATAAAAAAAATAAACAGGAAACTCGATCGTCCTATTCCTGATCATTCGAAGTACCACGACCATCATCATTTTGGTTTTCTTTCGAAGATGTTCTCCTTCCTAGCAAAATCTCTCGTATTTTATCCCCACTGTGATACACGAAGCGTTATCCTAACGCCACCACTAATACGACTTTACGAGGAGCTTAAACGGTAGTTCGATTTACCTGGAAGGTATGCACAATCATCGATTCGTATAAGCCAACTTAGTATTCTTGGTAGCATCTGTGTATATATCGATTTATTCTAGATAATATTAATGATATCTTTGGTAGATTTACTAGTAGCATTATCTAGTAATATTATCTAGTAACATACTTGTTGCTTTTATAAACGTATGCGTAATTATATGTAATTATTATACAAATGTGAATAAATAAATATAATAATAATATTTAATATAATAATAATTAAATTAAAAATATAATTTAAAAAAATAACACATAATAAAATCATACAAGTTTTATCACCAGCCACCCACCCACCCCCCACTTCCTACCTTTTGTTTTACCTTAAGTGAGAATGCATTTCAAGAAAGATTGGATAAATCGTAAAGTTAACGGTCTACACTGATTCGTCGTAATGTTAAAGTATACATATGTATTTATATATGTATTTATATGTGTACATTACACGAACCATACATACACCATCGTGATGGAATGGAATAGAACAAAGCGTGATTTAATTGTCAACGGTGAAAAGGTTAATAAATACAAGCATGATTGAGAATGAGATAGATCGTTTCGAGGAGAGAGACTTTAATACTTGTTCTTAACGATTCTCGATAAGCTGGGAAGGAAGACATTTTTCTTTTCTTTTTTTTTTTTTCTTTTCTCTTAATGATGTCTTAACTCGTTAATCTGACATTACTCCCCCATCTTAAAGCAATTAGCAAACTAACTTTCACGATAATCTTTTTTACGTATACTGTGATATGAACTAATGTTTGTATATTATACTTTTTTCAACGTTTATATGTTGGTACGATAGATGATTCTTTTTATCTATCTTATTACAAATTGTTTTGGTATTTTTTTTCTCCCTCCTATAAAAGTTTTCACCATTAGTTTACTTGTTTTGGTTTTAATGAACAAATGATTCTAAATTCGCATCAATTTATTATTGGGTAAATATTGTTTTATTTTTGTATAAATATTTTAATTTATATTTAATTATTTAATTTCATACTTTGGTCAATTTTTTCCTATACAATTTTTCACCATTAGTTTACTTTTTATTTGTTATTTTTTTTTAATGAACACTGATACTTTATGAACTTAAACTTTAATGAACAATGATACTAAATTCGCATGAATTAATTTTCCTGTAATATTGTTATATTTTCTCCAAGATATTTTAAAATAAAATTTAATTGTTTATACATTAGTAAATTAGAAAATAAAAAACTCACCTTCTGCTTAGACGGCAGCGTGATTTTACTCGTCGACGGTCGTTCAATCGTGGCGACGAATTAACTATCATAAATATAATAATGAAGTTTCTTCTATCTTTCACAATGGATTCCATAAAATCGAATTATCATCGCCAAATCACCATAGTTATATATATATATTCACCATTAAACTAGTTTTGATCGTTATAACAAAACACACTCTTATCAAACTTTATAATTAAACAAATAATAATAAAAACAGTTCACAAGATCAAAAGTTTTCAATTTCTTGTTTTTTTTTTTTTTTTCCAAGAAACTGTCACTGGAAACTGTCAATTTCATTCAATTCAATGAGATGAAATAAGTGAATAATTGTTGTTGTCTTTCTTTAACAATCTGTCGTCACAAAATCAACTGACGTGTTAAAAAAAAAAAAACGAATCCACGTGGTGTTGATGATGATGATGATGATGAATGTTATCATCAAATCGCGAGTATCATTAACCAAACTTTTCGCGCCGAAAAAATACGAATGAGGTTGTGATGTTCTTTTTCAGAAGTTTTGAAGAACAGGAAGAAAAACGGAAGCTGACTGTGAGGAACGTGCAACAGCAACAGGTGTGATAACACGTAAGAAAATCTCAGAGAAATAGTCTCACAGAAAGAGAGAGAGAGAGAGAGAAAGAGAGAAAAAGTCAAGTTGTTAAAAAAGAAAATAGATATATGTTATATCAATACACATGTATATATATACATATACATATATATATGACGTTATTCATAGATAAGAAAAAAGGAAGAGAAGATGAGAAGAAAATATGTGAAAAAGATTTGTAGGTGGAAGATCAACGCACGAGAAGAATAAGAAAAAGAAGAAGAAGAAGAAGAAGAAATAAAAAGGGAAAGAGAAGAAAATAAAAATAAAAGAAGGATAAGAATAAGAAGAAGAAGAAGAAGAAGAAGGACACTTGGGTCGAATGATGGTGTAACACCGCGCGTAGTAGCGGACAGTCGGCGACTAAGGCCCCGAGGAGAGTCACCTCTCTCTCCTTCGTCTCTTCTCTCGTGTCCTCTCTTCCGAAGTTGCTTTGCTCTTCGTCCCTCTCTCTCTCTCACTCTCCCTTACTCTTTCTCTCTCTGTGATCGCACGAAGCAAGCACAGCACACGCGTGCGTGCGCGAATGCGTGAGTGCACCTCCTCTGCACGTACACCTCGTGTTGCTCTCCCCCTCCCTCTCTCTTCTACCCCCTCCAACCACCCTCAAAGAGACGCGTCGGCAGCTCCCTCTTTCTCTTTTTCATTCAACGATGTATTTTCTTTCTTTCTTTCTCTTTCTTTCTGCTGTTGCTGCTGCTGCTGCTGCAACCGGCCGCCACCGCACTCGTCACACGCACCTATTTACACTAACACACACACATACATGAATATACACATTTACTATTGGACGAAGGGAACGCGCGTGGATATTGGTCGATACCGTCCTTTTTCCCTTTGAGGATAGTATTCGTGGCGAGAACGAGTAGCATGAGAGAGAGAAAGAGAGTGCACGCGCGCGCACACACATTCGAACCATGGCTTAGCAAGGTAGGAGGAGTGGGAGGTGGGACACGCGACACGAGGCCCCATGGGAGGGGGTGAACGCGTTCCTAAGAGAGGGGATGACCTCCCCTCGTTTCTCTCTCACAATTTCTCTATCTTTCTCACTCCTTATTTCAGAGTCCTCTACCTTCCCGATTAATCCCACCTTGTTCTGAAGTCGTTACGCGGGAAATTCGCTGTCAGTTAGAAAAAAGTTAGTATTGCTTGATTTTAATTATAAATCTTTTTCTCTTTTTCTATAAATAATATTTCATTCGTTATAGAAAAATAAGAAACATAGGTAGCCCATCAGCTGGTGTATCATCCTCAACGATGAGAGTGAGCTACCTCAGTTACCACTTTTCAGACTACTATGAAAAGAAGAATACGAATGAAATTATTAATTGACATTAAGAACTCGAAAGTTCATTGCCATAAATACCTGAGATTAACCCATCCATTAGCAATCTTCCTTAAGATCCCGAAATAATATTGTCCTCCCATCTACTCAGTGGTCTTTCCCCGTTCAATACACCGATTAGTATTTTATGCACCGTTCGATCCACCCCCGTGCAAGCCACGTGACCTGCCCATCTTAATCGGCGCAATTTTACGACATTAATGATGTCCAGTTTTGTTGTACAGTCGGTGTACTTCAACTATGGGGTTGTCTCCATTCGCCCGTTTCCTCATCGCGTTTTGCACCCGAAGATTTTACGAACAACTTTATTTTCGAAAACTTCATTAATTAATCGGGCCCGTCCGATAGAGTGAAAAGCTTTAAGTGCAGCCGCCTAGTGGTGAGAAACATGAATTAGAGCGTTGGCGGGAACGTGTTAAACATATTTTCTTATTTTATTTATATTTTATCTATTCAAATGCATTATAAATCACACAGTAATGTCACAAGCTATTGCCCAAAAGTTTCTAACATAAAACAATCATGATAACACAGGAATATTTCGAATTGAACATGTTGAAAGATTCTAACCTATAATTCGCAAAGTTTTGCTACCATAAAGGACTACCGGTAGGATGATTGTTCAGCTGACTGAATAAAAGCATGCATTGCCTGAATTGATTGTTTTTTGTTAACGAAAAAAATGAGAGTGTAAATAAGCCACGTTTTGAAGTACCATCATGACTCACTTAACATTTTCAATAATTTCAGTTTAGTACAATAAAAACATTAGGGGGTTGGGGAATGTTTGAAGTCAAAATCGATGCTCACATTTTCAAAAGTTGAGATAGGGGTTGATCATTCTTACCCGCATGATATATATCGTAATAATAATTGTTGTTGACAACAACAACAAAATAAAAAAAGAAGAGAAAGAAAATATTATAACACGTGAAAGTAAATTTTATGCGTGCTCGTCCGTTCACGCATGTCACCGGTAGAAAACTACGCGTGCGTTCAGCAACAAGCTGAACTACGTCGCAAAATTCAACCCCCTTGTACAGTAAAGGAATGAAACAAGCGAGAGAGAGAGAGAGAGAGAGAGAGAGAGAGAGAGAAATAGAAAGAGGGTGAGAGTTGTTCTTTCCTCCCTCCTGGTTCCCACGCCGTGATTTTTCTACCTCCTCCTCCTCCTCAACGAACCCGCTGCTCTCTCCATGTTGAACACTCCTCCTCCCTTTCGAAAGCAACAACCCCCTTTTTTCGATGGAAGAGAAACGGTAACATCCCTCTTCTTTCTTTCTTTCTTTTTTTTTTTCATTCTTTTCTTTTCTTTTTCTACGTCGTAACTTGTCACGTACCCCCTCACCCCCAGGGGTGAGAGAATTACCAGAGGGGAAGTTTAGAAATTTATTTTTCTTAACGTTTGTTTGTGTGTTTCTTTTATTTTTCGATAACTATAAATAAATAAAATGATTTTTATTAATTATCTTAACTTATAAATAATTATGAAATGACGTAGGTAATTATTAAATATTTAATTTACGATTATTGTTATTAATTTTCAATTTTTCTTTTTTTTTTCATTGATAATTAAAACATTGATATTTTGTTGAAATATTACATATATGTAAATGTCTCCATATATATTCACATATATTTGTTATTTAATCCAATACAGTATAATAATATATACATACATATAATAAACCACAAAATAACATGAAAAAAGAAAAGGGTTAAGTTCACTTTCGAACGTACGAATAATCTTTCGTTTCCACTCTTTGCCCTTCCACCATTCTTCCCACTACTCTACGGAGATCACGTTTTGTAATATTAAACGAATCTCTTTTCTTTCTTTTTTTTTTTCTACTTGTTCTTTTTTTCTTGAGTGAAACGAGTTATCGGTGTAACGTTAGGAGGATTAATTTGCATGAACGATTGGTAAGATCATCGAACACACGACTCGTGGAATCCAAAATACATTTTCTTTCTCTCCTGAAAAATTGATTGAATGAAATAAGAAAAAAAAGTGGATCAATTTTTATATGTGCAAGATAGAAAGAGTAAGAAAAAAAATTATATATATATATATTGAACTGATCGAAGTTGGGCGTGAGCGCGCTGTCAAGCTCGAACGAGCACCGATGTTTTAATTAATGTATCGATAGTGCCCAGGTAAGCAATATATTGAGAGCTTCGTACCTGCCGATATATCGAAAGCCCATTCGCCGAACCCACGCACGAGTCCTTCGATAATAATTAGGAAGACCGTATAAAGGAGACTGTCTCTTTTACAAAATAAAACCAACAAAACAAAAATACGATGAGAAGATTTGCAACAAAACTAAAAAATGAATCATAATAAAAAAAAAATTAAAAAAATATCATCTCTTATATCTTCACAATTACTCATTCACATCTTCACATTTCCCCATAGGAAATTGCAATTAATTATAACTAAATATAATATGTTAATCATTGGTATATTACAGGTGGTAATTGATTCGAGAATACGTCAGGAGTATCTTCTTTCTTACTTTCATTCATTCATTCATTCATTCATGTATTCATTCATTCCTTCCTTTATCCTCGTTCAACCATGTGCATGGGATGTTTATAGTTATTTTTTGTTTGTTTGTAGAAAAAACAACAGATTCGATTTCTTCAAATACACACGTAAGAGACTTTTATTTTTGTGGATCCACCACCACCATCACCATCACCAGCACCATCACTACTACTAACACAATATCGTTATCCTCGTTGTGTCGTAGTCGTTGTCGTCCAGCAACCTGTTCGATTACCATATATCGTGGAAGGAAAGGCGACAATGGTGGTGGCATGGTAGTGGTGTGCATGAGACTACTTTCGCAGATCGCCATTCCGTGATTATACGTCACACGACTTACATATAATCGGCGAGAGGTGCGAACCGGTTTGATATCGGTTCGAGTGTTTCCTCCTTTTTTTTTTTTATTTATTTTTATGTCACGGTTAGTCCGGCACAATTCTTGCATTAAATGACGGATGATCTTCGTTGTGAGACGAACGTCTTTCTTACAAAAGTCATTCCCTTTTCCGATTATAATTTCGAGACCTGTCAAATAATATACATATATGTATCTATATATATATATATATATATATATATATATATATATATATATAGTGTCTAATCTCAAGTTTCCAAAGGTATTGGGTTGTTCTCAAAGTAATTTTGTTTTTTATTGGCACAATAAAAGTTATGTCAAAAATAGTTGATGNTTTTTTATTTATTTTTATGTCACGGTTAGTCCGGCACAATTCTTGCATTAAATGACGGATGATCTTCGTTGTGAGACGAACGTCTTTCTTACAAACGTAATTAGTTCGTACTATTTATTTATTTCTCTCTTTCTCTTCTTCTTTCACTTTCTTTCTCTCTTTATCTGTATATATATATATATAAAAATGTAAATTTCATTTGTGTCTAATCTCAAGTTTCCAAAGGTATTGGGTTGTTCTCAAAGTAATTTTGTTTTTTATTGGCACAATAAAAGTTATGTCAAAAATAGTTGATGCAAATCGGTAAATTACAACACGTGAGATCTGTGAGTGGTTAAATTTATCAAATTCAACGTTTTATGTTCACTTGAAGGGTCTAGGTAGAACTAGGTGGTCCTAGGGGGAACTAAGGTGGAACTAAGTTTAATCTCAATTTCATTTTTACAAAATATAACCGAAATTACTATCCGAACAACCCCAATATTTAACCTTCATTGTTTTAAAACTTTGACACAATGTTGCATTCGTATACAGCAAGCTTTCTATTACTTTAATTTATATATAAAATAATTTATTAATTTAAAAAATAAGAAAAAGATAGAGGTTAATGTCCAGTGCCACCTGTTGGTCATAGATTTGGGTCAGTGTTCGAAATATTTGAACATAACCTAATTTTTATTTGTACGACAACCTCATATTTTGGTTCAAAATTTAAAATTATTGAAGTTTAAACTATCCATATTATTATAAAAAAATTATTAATTAATTATAATTAATAATAAATAAATTAATTTATAAATAATATGCTATTTCAAATTGTAACTTTTATTATTATTTACATTGTAATTTTGTTTATTATTTTATATATATATATATATATATATATTTATTATTATTATTTTTATTAAGTCATCCTGTGTGCAAATGTTTAAAAAAGATTCAGTTAATTTATAGAATAAATTGATAAGAGTTGTGTCAACATGGTGGGTTCAAAGATTATTAAATAACACGGTTTTATTCAATATTTGTTTTCAAAGTCTAAAAAATGATAAGAACAGTTGATAACTGCGAGTATTGTTATTAATAATCAAATATCAATTTATTCAGATGAGTTGTTGGAAGTGAAGGGAGGGTTTGACTAATATTTCTTTTTTCAAAATTTCAAATATCTGATTAAAGTATCTCACTCTGACTGATTTTGATATAGTTATTTCATAAATTAACTGATTTATTAATTTAAAGATTAGAGAATTGTTTCATTTGTCAAATTATCTATAAATGTCCAAAGAAAAAGATTCAGGGTAGAAAAGAAAAATAAAATTCTACTCAAAGAGAAGAAACTTTCTTGAACGATTTATAAATAAACCATGATAACGTGAAATTATCATTATTTGTGCAGTAATGCGTGTGGGCGTCTTGTACGTCATTCATTGACCATGATTATTCAAAATCATCTTTGTGTTTCTACATTTCTTTAAATAAAATCAACAATTTTTCTTAGATATAAAATTTATGTAAAATATAAAGGTTTTCCATAATTGAATTTGTTCTTTTTTACTTTGAACAATAAAAATTGTTTTATATAATTAAATTATAAAACTAAAGTATAAATAAAATAATATTAAATAAATTATAAATAAATATTAAATATTAATTAAAATAATTAATTAAATAAAATCAAAATAAAATGTTTGTAACATAAATAGTAAATAAATATGAAATATTAAATAATATAACAATAAAATAATATTAAATAAATTTTCAATAAATATTAAATATATTATTTATTATTACAAAAATTATAAATAATATTAATTGATAAATATTAAATAAATATAATTAAAACACATTGAAATATTAATAAGAAATAAAATTGTTTTACAACTCGTTGACACAAATATTAATAAAAATAATTAATTAAATAAAATAACAATAAAATAATATTAAATAAATATTAATAAGACATTAAAATATTAATAAAAAAAAAAAAAAGATAAAATTGTTTTACAATTCAGTGACATATACTAAAAAAAAAAAAAAAATAAAAAAAAAAATAAACTGTAAGATCATACGATTCGATCAAAAAGATTCGTCGGTTTATTTTAATCGGTGTCCCTCCGTTCTCCCTCGAATAATTTATTGGACCTTGTCAAAGTACATATATTATTGCTTTAGTGACGTTTTCTTTTTAAACTAGCAACCACCACCCACCGTTAAGTTTAAAAGGGAACGAGAACATCGAACAATTGATCGCAATTGATCTCTTCTTCGTCATGGTCACAATGCGAATAATCTTCGAATGGCAAATACCGATTGAAATGCATATGTGAAACTTTTCAAACGCGTACAATAGAAATATTTCGCCTTGAAAAATTTATTCCTAGATATTTACAAATCAATCATTAATCAAAAATCACTAAAGTTGAGCCATAAAACGACAAAAACAACCAAAACATTTTTCTATCACATACTTATTTGTTTTTAATAATTTTTTTCCTATTTTTTTTTTCTTTTTTTTTGTAACCTTGACCCAACCAAATCATATTCGATTGATATACATATACATATATGTATTTGTATATGTGTTATCTCAGTTTTATTGTAAATGGTTCTCACGTTCGTATCTAATTTCGTGATATCAATTTGAAAGCGATAAATAAACCTTCGAGATTTTCGAACGACTGGAATATTTATTTATTTATTTTTTTATTTTTTTTTATTTATTGTAATAAAAGTATGCTTTGAGATTACGCTTGCTTACGGATCGTATGTATATCGTGCGTGGGCGTCACGCTTAACGAACGATAAGAGATAGTATATTTAGAGCTTGCTTATACACTACTAACCAAACCAATAGGATCGTGATATCAGTAAAATGGAAAGTGGCACGACAAAAGTGATTATTACACTCCATGTTATAAATTTATTTCACCAATTTAGATATTTCATTGATAATATATAAAATTGTTTCTTTCTAACCTCTAATTTCCAAAAGTACCTTCACCTTAATTGTCTTAAAACTTTGACACAATGTTGCATTCGCATACATCAAGCTTTCTATTACGTTAATTTATTTATAAAATAATTAATTAATTAATTAAAAAACAAAAAGATACAGGTAAGTGTCCAGTGTCATCTGTTGGTCAATAGATTTCGATGAGTACTCGAAACATTTGAACATAACCTAACCTTTATCTGTACAACGTCATATTTTGACTAGTATAACTATATATATATAATTATTATAATTAAATAATATGATCAGAAATATCGTAAGGATTAATTCAGTAAAAAAATTGTCTCGATTTCTTCTTTTATTCCTACTTTAATAAAGCAACCTTTCGAACAACGTACGAAGTTTCTTAAGTTAGGGGTTTAATATCAACTTTAAATTCGATAATCAATGTAATCAGGATAAATAATAACATAGAATCTTTTTCTTGGTCTCTCGAGTTGGTTGGTTCTCGATTCAAGTCCCAGGTACCCATAAATACATTCTCTGACCACATAGTGACTAATAATTAGACTTTGAGGGGAACCCTTTTTTTTTATTTTGCAATAACGAACGGTGTGGAACGAGATTCCGTTTGTTGACCTATGCTCGTCGCTAACTTATCCAAATTCCTGGTGTACGGGTTGTAAGAAAAACACCAAAGTTCGTTAACATCTTCGGTTAATTAACTAACGCGTCACGAACAGTTGTTGAAGATACAGATACATGTATATATATATGTATATATGGATGCTGGAGAAGATCGAAGATGAGAAAGAGAAAAATTTGAAAGCGGGCCTCCTACGGACCCCGATGATAGCAATTAAATTAAAGCGAGATCTCGCCCCAGCGATAGACCTACAATTAATCAGCGTCGTGACAATTGGACGTTTCATTAACGGCTTATGTTCGAGAGAGAGAGAGAGAGAGAAACAGGATAAACCGCGTCAAGAAGCACCCAAGTGAAAATCTTGCGCGAATACCAGAGACCCACCTGAAGCTTAAGATCGTCAGAAAATTAATCGACCATTCCCCCATTAGTATTCCCAATCCCTTTTTCTTTTTTTTTTTTTAACATACTTATTCCTGAAATTATTTCTTTTTTTTTTTTAACTATGGTTACGTTAAATCTTAACAAACTTAAGGATTTAATTAAACTTAAGAACAAATCTTAATCTTTAAAAAAAAAAACGAGATATGTATGTAAGATATTTTTCTTTTTTTTCTATCATCGATAAAAATAAAATATCAAACGTATTTTCAAAAAATAAGAATGAAGGATTTTATTCGATATATTTACTTAAGTAGATATGTTAGAAAAAGAGAGATAGGTCTATCGATAATGATCGATGTTTTCGGATTCTCTACTGGCCAGATGTCTTTTTGGGGACTTTCGTTTGCAATATATCCAGTGAATTCGATAGACGGTTGTCTGGCTAATCTGCTAGTCAAAATAGGTCCTTGAATCTGTTGACTCCGTTTTTTTTTTTTTTAAAGAAATTTTTACCTCAATATCCACGATACATAAAAAAAATTAAAATAAAATTAAAAAAAAAAAAACACAATATATCTACAATTATTTTATTCAAGTAATTCAATTAAATCTTCAATATTTTTCTCAAAAATAATTACAAAGAAATGTAGAAAAAATGAAAGATCATAGAAGGGAAGGTAAAATTAAAGTCAACAATCGTATCGTAGGGTTGATAAAAAAGTACCAACCCATATTCAATACATATATATATATATATGGTAAAAATAAAAGAAAAATTAAAAGGGTGATCTATCGGTAAGGCTAAAACGAGATCGACTAGCATAAACCTTAGCTGTGTGTCTCCATGTTGTTGTCGTTGATCCCAGGAGCAATTAAGCCTTTTCAGATTGCGGTAACGCGGAGGCTGCGTTGCAACTTAATACTCACGTGTGCAGTGCACACAGTACACTTCACCTCATGCCTTGCCTACCTGCCTGCTCTTACCTACCTCTACCTGCCTTTTCTTTCAACACGGTAAACGGTTTGTCGATCTTGATGGATCGATCGATCACCGGCTTGGCTCGGCACGGCACGGCTCGATCACTCGACGACGATTCTCGTTTTACCTTTTATCTTAAAGTACTCTGTTTTTTTTTTTCCTTTTCTTTTCTTAACGTCAACGCGCCGATTTTTCGACGATGTAAAAAAAAAAAAAACACGAATAAAAAAAGTGGAGATGGAGGAGTGGGAGGCAATTGGCTAAGGCGTCGTTTTACGCGACGTTGATTCGAATTTGCATCGTTTACGGAAATCAAACTAAGTTGGATCCGGGTTAACGCCGAATAAATGAATTTTCAATAGTTCATACGGTACCATTGCAACTTCTATCTCTAACTTGGGCAAACCTACATTCATTTCCCCCCACCCTGTAGCAACACACACACATACATAAACTCCTTTAGTAATTCTATTACTGACTATTTTTTCTTTTTTTTTTAATAATAATTTATTCCAATCAATTTTCAACAAAATAATTATAGTTGTGTCAAAAACAAAATCCTTAAATTAAACACTCAAGTTTGAACGCATAAGTGCGTGTTGTATTCGAATGATCGTACGTATGTTAACAATTATTAATTTTATAATTAAACTATTACATTATTTCGAATTTCAAATATGTCTTAAAATAGTTAAAATTTATTCTAATGGTAAGAATTGATTTCTAAAATGTGTTTAACAGATTTTAGGTTAACAGGAACGATCGAACTCGTATGAAAAGACAATGTGCGAGAGTCGAGATATCGATGCATAAAGAAAGAAGACCGGGTTCCTCTCTCTTGAGGATTCTGCATAATTCATTTGGCCGTTCGCCGAATGCATATTACCTTTAGGATACTTTGGTCGAGGGAAGAAAACGGGATCAGGATGCAAGGACCTCTCAGTTCTGAATATGAGAACGAATCGCCGAATCGTCTGGAGATCGTTTAGAATCGATAAAACACTCGTCGTTCTCGTTCTTGTTGTCTGTGTTGTTTGATCAGGATTCAAATCCTTGATCTAGTAAGAATATTTTTATAGAATAACGTTTAGAAAATTTTTAATGTTAATATATTAGTATCAATAATTATTAATAGGTTTAGTTGATTGTATAGAAAAACTAGAAAATATTGATTGTAATATTGCAATTATTTATATTATGCAAAATATATAAATTAACATTATTTATTATGTTATATATTATATAAATTATCCAATAAAATTATTAATTTACTATCTGTGTGTTACTGTAGCTCATATGAGCCAAAATATGGTATAAAGGTTAGGTTATGTTCAAATGTTTCGCACATTCACCGAAATACTATGACCAACACATAGCGCTCAACTAACCTGTATCTTTTTCTTTTTGTTTAAAATATAAATAATTATTTTATAAATAAATTAATGTAATAAAAACCTAGCAATATGCAAATACAACGATGTGTCAAAGTTTCAAAACAATCGGTAAAGTAGTTTTGGATATTACCGATATTTATCATTTCATTGCAAATTACAAATTACATATAAATTATCCCATAAAATTATTAATTCATTTCAACAAATTTATAATCGGTTAAACGTAATCTGATTCATTGGAAGAAACAATTTTTAAAGTTTCAACCCCCCTCTTTTTTCTTTTGATTAAATGTATGGTCACCTGTCTATCGATTTTTCCGGAAGCAAAAGGTACACTCTCTCTCGTGGCATCTTACGTGTTAGTAGGAAGGTGTTCACTGATTTGGCTCCTACGAGCTGAACGAAGCAGAGACCAAACCAACCGACCCTTCTTCTTCTTCTCGTCTTTCTTATTCCCTCGTACACTTTGCCTTAGGGCACCCCAACCTAACCGGAATCAAGTTCAATTGTCTCGCAATGGCTTTTGGACGCGTGAGAAATCGCAAGCAGCTGTTTCTTGGCCCTTGGTCCTTGCAAACGCAAGTGACGTCACGTCACGTTTACTTGTCGTTTATTTTCAGTCGACGAGGAGAACAGAAGAAGAAGAAGAAGGAGGAGGAGGAGGGTGTTGGTGATGATGGTTATATGATGGTAGTGGTTAAAAATACATATGTGCAAAAGTAAGAGAGAAAGAACACACGATTGTTGTTGGGCATGCAAATTAGAGAGACGTCCAAGTTTCGAAAGGGTTCAGCAAGAAGAAGAAGAGTGGAGGAAAAGGGTTTGACCCTGAGGGTCCTATAATATAGTAGCTGTATTACGTTTTGCACCCTCGTAAGAAGAAAAGAAAGTTCCTCGATATCCTCTTTCGAAAATAATCCTTTTACTAACTCTTTTTATTTCATTCCTTTTCCCACGACCGCCCTCGGTTCATAACACACCATGGACTCTCTTTTACATTTCACTTAGGCTTTAATTACTTCGTCTCTTTTTTTCTTTTTTTTTTTTTTATTCTTCACGTTGTTATTACTAAGCAATACGATTATAAATCCTATGTGAATCGAAAGTATAATTACACTGGTTGCAACAACGTGTAGTTTCGTTCACGATTAACTTTTCATTAAATTTAAGTATGCATGTGTATATATATATATAGTAAACCTGTTGTAAGTATTAAACTGAAGTAAGCACTTTATAAAATAAGCTAACCTAACCTAGTTTGAGTGTTTGTTTTATTAATTGACAAATCAAATATTTGCATTAAGGGTTTGATTTAAAGATATCAACGTAATATCAGAAAGAATAAAAATGAATCTTTTGTTTTTTACAGTAGCCATCTAAAAAAGATTTGCCATAGTTGGTCGTCGTTGTCGTCGTCGTCTTCGTGACGTTTTGAATTGCAGATAATCGAATTCGATCGAAGAGAACGATAATTCGTCCGACGCTTAGACATGCAGTAACTTATCTTTTAAAGTTGACTTTCTTGGGATACTTTCAGTCGTGCAATAAGAGTTCGTAAGGATAGATAAGAATCATGGGGTTGAGTTAGAATGCGTTCTCTAACCTTCAAAGATAGACAATTTCTACTGAAATATATTTTGAGTAGTCGTAAGATTGAAATATTAGTTGTGAGATTATTTTATCTTATCTTTTAAAAAATATCTGTACATTAATCTTTAACAAAATAAGAAAATAACTAAATAATATACTAAATAATAAGTAAATATTTTTAATAATTAATAATAATAATATTTAATTGCAATATTATAAATGAAAAAAAAATATATTAATATAAAATTATTTATAAAAATAAAAACCACTAATATTATAAACTTATGGTATTTAAAACGTGACATTGACGTATTTAAATTCATAGTAAAAAGATATTAGCAAAGGTTACTCAAAACCTTAATAGGGAATATGTTTTGTAAGGGGTGGCATAGGCGTGGAGCTCCCACGTTGACGTTCGATGCGTTTTACTCCAGGTGGTATAACTGGCTCTTTTTATCCCCATCGTTGGCAAGCATCCCCTAACACATTCTTCCCCTACTTCTTCTTCTTCTTCTTCTTCTACTTCTTCTACCAGCAAGCCCCGAAGAAACGAAGACTCCTTCATTGTTAAACGGGAGTTATTAACCAAGGGGAAAATCTAGAAACATGCGTCCTACTCTTCTGTGGGAACTGCGCAAGCTGCGCAGGCGCACCTTAAAAACCTTCTACACATATATATATACACACACACACACATACACTTTACTTCTTCCCGCCAAAGATAGGCAACGAAGTTTCAGTGGATCTTTTACGTCATGCTTACCCGTTATATACACTTGCGGATACACGTCATTGTCGAACAATAGGATGAACTTTGAAACCAGGTGTAAATGATCTACGAGGGAGTATTTTCCCGCCAAAAATCTTGACAGTTCAACCACCATATATCTAAACGTTAAACATTGCTAAATAAATTTGATTCCTTCAATCATTTTGATCATAAAATCAACAATTTTTTAAACTTATTCACCTATTTGTTAAATAATAATAATAATAAAAATTGTTCATAAACAACCCTAATTACCAATATTAATTTATTTCGATTTACAGAAAGAAAAGGGGTTGTTTCGTTAAACAAATAAGAATGGTGTCGTATCAAATTTGTCGTGAAACTTACACTCCCACATGGGGTGTGTAATAGTCCTCCTTCTTCTTCCTCCCCCCCTCCTCTCCTCTCCTCTCTTTTTCCCTTTCTCCCCATAAAAACTTTCTCGAAGAGGGTACAAATGTGTGGGAATAAGTGCAAGCTGCAACGAACGCGCGTCGCGAAATAAACAAACAAAGTTGGGATGTAAAGTGTGTGTGTGTGTGTGTATTTCTTTTCTTTTCTTTTTCTTTTTCTTCTTCATGCCACACACACACATATATATACTCAACCTCGTTTATTACGCGAGATATGTGCCATTACTCTATGGTGTTTTACGATTTAGAGGGAGGAATGAAACTACTCTGGGAATGCAGTTTGTACTGTTCACTTGAAATCACATTTTAAATTCTTATGGATTTTTCCTGAACACCTGGGAACTACCCTCGTCGTTTAAGGTTGAACTTAGGGTTGTTCGATGACATTAGTTGTTTAAATGATCATTTAAATATAAATACATAGTCAAATTTGAAACGTTATGGTGAATGTTCTTCAAATCATACACCGTTATGATTATTTATTGATATAGTGTATTCAGTTAATTTAATTTCATGAGTTTAACCTAGGAATATTTTTAACAAATATAAATTATACATAAATTTATTTAAAAAATCATTAATTAATTTAAAAAACAAGAAAAAGATACAGGTAAATGTCCAGCACCATCTGTTGGTCATAATATTTCAATGAATGCTCGAAACAATTGAAGATAACCTAATTGTACTACAACAACTGTAACAAAATACAAAAAACCTAGTTTAACGGTATATTTTGAAAATGATCATACGACCAATGGAAAATGCATATTTTTAAAATTAAACTATATTTGTAATAAGTGAATTAAACAAATTTAATAATAATATTTAACAAACTACAGCATATAAAAATCATGTATGTTAGTATACTCCCTTATTTTATGTTTAACAATCCGTCATCCTATAGTTTTAGTGTAAATATTAATTAGAATGTTTAATATACTTGAAATGATTGTTAATTAATCAAAAGAAATGTAAATTGTAAGTTAAAATAACGAAATACAGGTTTTATGTACCTTCCTCTTCGAAATCAAACAGTAAACTGAGTTGACTGTCCTCTATGAAGGTACTTTTATTAAATTATTGTTTATATGACTTTTCGAATATTAATTTTCTACTAAGATAGGTTTTTATTACTTTAATTTACTTATAAAATAATTAATTAATTTAATTAATTGTCCAGCACCATCTATTGGTCATAGATTTGGAAATATTTGAACATAACCTAACTTTTTATATATGAAAACGTCATATTTAGGCTCACCTGAGCCACAGAAACGTGTGGTTGAGTACAGACTAGTATATAAATAAATATTATACAGGATGATCAAAAAATATTGTAGAAAAACTATGCTCTTGCATATTTAAATATAAGTTTATATAAATGATCATTTATAAAATCATTTACGTTTAACGAAGAATATATTATAAAATATGAATAAACTTTCCAAGTAATCTTATACATTGAAATGTATACTTTGTAAGGATGCAAAACTTAGATGAAAATTATTGTTACGATTTACAAAGTTAATGTTAATTGCTAACTATCGAATACACCTCACTATATACGACGATATAACTTAGTTGAACCAGATTTCGCATTACGTTAACGACCATGAGAATAAGAATAAGAATAAGAAGAAGAAGAAGAAGATACACAGCATCCTTGTACTTAGCATCTTAGCGTGGGTAGTGAAAATCGCTACGTACAATGGTTTCTTCTCCTTTACCTTTTACCCATCCTTATTTTCTTTCCCATGTTTTTTTTTTTTTTTCGTAACTTCGAATCGGTTGAGAAAGAAATAAAGAAATGTCGGTTTTACTTGCTAGCAAAAAGATATGTTTTTCTTGCATCTCGTGTCGGCAAACACCATTGTTCTAGTAAGAACCCCCATTACTTGGACGTTACGACGTGGTAACGTTGCTCGTTACAAAGAGAGTTACACTCGTCCGTGTTCAAATCAACGATACCTTCCTTTCTCGAAAAATTACGAGGATATTAAAGGTAAGGTTATTTTCACGTACAAACAAGAAAAATAAAAAGAAAATAAAAAAAAAGAAAACAGATATTTCTCTTTGGTAAAAGAAATATTTTTTTTTCAAACTAGACGATCACGTTTGAAGAAACTTAAAAAAAAACCCCATAGAATGGTCCAACTCACCCCACCCCATTTTCTATACGTGCAAGATAATTGTTCTTGTTTGGTTATTTTATTTTTTCCTATCTATTTTACGCCCACGTTCACAGATTAACCAACACGAATACTTCGGAGTGGGGGTAATCCTCGTATGAGAATAATGCAAGGGACTCTCTCAACTTGATTCTTTCACTAACTCGAATCCAATGGTTATGGGAGGTCTCCTAAGTTCTTCGAAATCGCACGAAGACTCGTTCTCGATATTAAGGCGATTAAATGGCCCTTAAATCCTTCCAAAGAGAGACCCTTTCAAAATCTATTCTCGACGTGTCTAATTACCATGGACAAGTTTTATATACTTTAACATTATTTTACTATACGTGATATTATTTTTTTTTTTTTCTAATATTGCTCTCTCTCTCCCATAACAAGTAGACACCATGATGATAATGTTGGTTATAAAGAATCTAATTTAACGCTAGAATATTTAAAATTTGGGTTCGTTTTTAATTACACGTAACACAACTTTTTTCAAATTGTACGAAAATAAACAAAAACAAATGACTCGATTCTTCTTGTATTTTTTAAAGCCATAAATTCATTTTAAATATACCATAAAAAAAAATATATATATATATATATATTCCATTTTCTAATCTCCGATATTAGATGTGATTCGTATGGTTAATGAGAAAGAAAAAAAAATGGGCTGAGACTATTCGAATGGTCAAAGAATAAAAAGAAAACGAAAAGGTTGAGAAGAAAAGGTGAAAGAGGTGGAGGAATAGGAGGAGAAGGAGGTTGTCTGGGTGAATCATCGTACATGGGAAGATGCGTGGGTGTTTCAAGATAGAAATAAAGAAAGAAAGAAAGAATCGAACTTTCTTTTAACATAAATGCAAAATCTTCTGATTTATTTCACTAAAGTTTGTCTCTTTTATACTAAACGACTTATTAGCATGGTAGATGCACTGAACATTAACGAGCTCCTCAGTTTATATGCTGAATATAAAAAAAAAAAAAAAAAACCCATAAAAACCTTAAAAACATCCATCGTAAAACGCCCACCAAAGTCAATCCGTTCTCGTTCATTCATTTTTTCGTTTCTTCTTCTCCTCTTTTGTTTTACGTCCGTCCCTCCCTCTCCCTCATAAGAGGAGACTGTTGCATTTCGATAGGTTGAAATGCAACATTTAAAAAAAAAAAAAAAAAGGAGGATAAATAAAATAGAAAGAAACGAGAATATACTTGTAACAACATAGAATCTTCTTTGGTTCACGAAACCATTCAGAAACCCTTTGACTATCTTTTGTCTTTCATCGCAAAAGGGTTCCACCATCCATATTCAATATATTGGTTCTTGTATTATTCAAACACCCCCTCCTACCCCAGGCTACTGGGATTTTGACGAGGGCGACAAGTAACTTACGAGGTTTGCTTTCCTTTGCTTTGCTTTGGTTTGCTTTGATTTTCTTGAAGGAAGAAATACGATCGGTGATCGGTAGTGAATACTAAGTTATAATCGATAGTAATTAAATGTTTATCGATCTTTTTAGAAAGAAAGGAGATGAATTAAAAGATGTGGAAACAGATCAAGTGTATGAGAGAAGTTGATTAATATTTATGAAATCTTTTATTGTTAGAATCAACGATGATCTTAGTATGTTATAGGATTTTCGTAGAATAGGAAATAAATTATTTGTATTTCCCTCATCCTTTGCTATACTAGCTTGTATGCCTTTTTATATATAGGGTGAAGGCACCAATCGTGGACCATGTGACACAAATTGGCAAGTTTTCACTAAAACGTGAAAAATAAGTGGTCAACTACTAATACAAAAAAATTGTCAATTATTTATTGCTCCAGTTTCACAAATGGTCAACTACTAATTGTTGTGGTTACTTTAGTACTTTACTAAAATTACTAGTTACTACTTAGTACCAATAAGTGATCAACTACTAATACGAAAAAATTGTCAATTATTTGTTGCTCCAGTTTCACAAATGGTCAACTACTAATTGTTATGGTTACTTTAGTACTTTACTAAAGTTACTAGTTACTACTTAGTACCAATAAGTGATCAACTACTAATACGAAAAAATTGTCAATTATTTGTTGCTCCAGTTTCACAAATGGTCAACTACTAATTGTTATGGTTACTTTAGTACTTTACTAAAGTTACTAGTTACTACTTAGTAACTAGTAATTACTTTAGTTAGTGGTCAACTACAATTGTAGTGATTGACTTTGTAACACAACTTTTTTCACAAAATGACGTCCAAAGTTAAAAGAATATTTCCACGCATCAAAACCTAGTATTTATTAAAAATGTAAGAAGTTACCACTGTTTAAGATACAAATTTCTGTTAACCGGTCAACTACTAGTATCTTCGCCATACTATATACTTGACTTGGGAATATGTGCTTTTAAAATGGCATAGGTAACTGAACGAGAGCACGTGGAAATAATTCTTGAAAATGTATCAGGTTCTGGCAATTAAAATCTCATAGATTCCTGCTTTACTGCCTCAACTCGTGATTTCCTATTTGAAAGATCGTACGTCTCTCGAAATGGTAGAAGAGACACGGCTCGTCCGATACGTTTTCTTATGCCCGTATAGTTCTTCAACGATGATCGGCGCTTTGTCGAACGGCATTCCCTTTCGTACGAACGTTAGAACGTGCAACCACTCCGTGTCTTCGTATTTCTTCCTCTTTTATTCGCGTTACATGGCCAATACCAAGAGAAGACTAAGACCATGGTCAAGCACATGGACAACTTCCTCTTTTCTACTTTATCTTATCCTTCCCTTCTAGTAGGCCGAAAGACACATTGGAATCGATTTTTATCTATCCTTGTTAAACGCTTCCATAAAGTGGAATTTAATGGAATTACGAAAATGGGGAATTGAAGAAGAACTTCTTACATCTTTTATCTACTAACGCGCGAATTATTTTTATTCTCATTATAATTGCAATACTTTTCTTATCATCTTTTTCTAACTTTTATCTTATTAAATGTCAAAACTAAAACTATTTGAAGTTATTTATAATATTGGGTATTCAATTTTTACAAACACTATTGAAGAATATTCTTCAATATATTATTATTGTCAATCATATTTAAATTGTAACCCTTTTAAGTTTTCGCATGGCACCAACGTGGAGCAACCGGACGTCATAGTGTTAATTTACTTTTTTTTTTTTATAATATCAAAGTTAAATTTTTTTAAAAGTAACTCATAATATTACAGACCTAACCTTTTAAATTTCTACAATGTCAAAACTAAGATTTTTGTAATTTAAAGTAATTTTTTAAATTATTTAGGTTAGTTTAATTATTTACTAAACTAGGTTGCAAATTTTTACAACGATTATTGAAGAACAACATATTATTTTTGTCAACCATATTAAAATTGTAACGCTTTTTTTTATTATTTTATATTAACACTATGACGTCCGGTGATTCCACGTTGGTGCCATGCGAAAACTTTTGGTTAAATGCTGGTGGTTTCACATTGGTGCCATGCGAAAATTATCGGGTAACTACCGGTGGTTTCACGTTGATGCCATTCAGAAATTCTTACAACGACTATTGAAGAATACTGTCCAGCTATTATTCGAAATATTTTTTTGTCTATCTTTTAACACAACCGTATTAAAATTGTAACCCTTTTTTCCTACCATTATCAATTAATTTTTAATTTTAAATTTAAATTTTGTTAAGAAAGGAATTCATAATATTATGGACCTAAATATTACCAACGACATTCTTGAAGAATGTTGTTTATAAATACACATGTGTTATCCTGAATAGAAACTTACTCCCCTTTTCTGTTGGACCCCATAGAATTACCTGAGTACCGGCATTCTAGTGACGTCATCACGCACGGGGATCCGTTATATTCTGTGAGATACGTCAGGTTACGTCATTCGAAGAGCAGATGTCGAACGAAGAGGTGTGATATTTTTCAACGCACGCATCATCTTTTTTTCTTTTTTTTCAAGATGTTCCTTTATATCTCTATCCCTTTTTTTTTTATTCAAACTTAATCTCCGTGATCATCTTTGTTTTTTTCCTTTTGTTCAAATTATTTTTTGTCTTCTATCAAAATATTAAATCAACCTTGAACATTATATTACAAGTATAAATCATAAACATTAATAATTATTATTTATAAAAAAGGGGTAAAAAAGTGAAAAGTTGCAACAAAAGATCACAACTTTTATTAGCCACTTCTTCCATGCTTCATTAAACCTACCCGTTATAAACGTGTTCTTCTTTAAAGTTTTCATTTTCAAGTGGGGAAGGTTGGAAGGTGATGGGGATGAGGGAAAAATCTTCCCTCGCAAACGGAAGGGTGTGATTTAAGGCACCCCTTAAACCAAGCAAGGACCGGTCGTTCCGGGAACCGGACACGAATAGTTTCCTATCTCTCTCTCTCTCTCTCTCTCTCTCTCTTTCTCTTTAAAAACTCACATTTGTAAAACTCGTCGTCGATAAATCGTTTTGATCGTGAAAAACGACACAATGGTTTTTCGTAAGGGAAGAAGCTGGTAATTCGGTGGTAGTAGTCCTTCATCTTATCCAAAACACCGGTCACCCCTTCGCGAAAAGGAACTGTGGGAAACGCGGACAGCTGAGAGTAGGAAGGAAAGGAAACTTAAAGGAAGAAGAGGATGCCTACCCTCCCATCCTCCCTTCCTCCCTCTTTTTTGTCTCACATTTAAGCAAGAGACAGGATCACCCTGTGAGTTTTATACATCCATTTCTGCTCCCCTAGGAACTCAGATTATTCTCTTGCTGGCCTTGAGCCAAAAACACTACGAAATTCTTAGGGGGAATCCCCATGTTGCATCCCTTAAAGGATCCACAATTTTACTCTACGTTCTTCTAACTATCTACCATCTTCAATCTATCATCTTTTCAAATACGATCGTTACAAACAAAGAAAAATTCAATTTAATGTAAGTTAATAATGTTTCAATAAAAATTGACGAATATTTCGAACTTTAATTACGTTTGAACTTTGATTAGGTTATAAGTAACCTAGAAATAAAATGTTTCACATCCGGTGACGGATATCTTACGTTGAAGTGGCAGAGATGAGTTGAGATCAAGGATA
This sequence comes from Polistes dominula, assembly GCF_001465965.1. The sequence goes on along the minus strand of NW_015149027.1, from coordinate 287,351 downwards.
TTAAACCGATTGAGATATCTGCCAGAGAATAAGAGTTCAACGATTAGCGTAGTATTTCTCTGTCGGTGATTAGGCATCGGCATTTTGCTTCCAGCTAACATCATCTGTAATTGAGAATAAAATGAAGCGGTCAGTAACTGCAACAGCAACTGCAACCACCAACACCACCTAGTGGGGCTGATTGCAGTCATTAATAGAGAAAATTAATGAGTCGGAGAGAGTTGGTCAGCAGAATCGTTTCTTCTTTGTCTTTCGATGTTTCGACATGGGTTAGCTACCAGGGGTACATCACATCGATCTACGAATAAATCATCTTCATCGAGTACTACGTTAAAAACTATGAAAGATACTGAGATGAGATAAAAAAAAAAAAGATATATCTTAATTTCTCTTTCATGATTGGTCGTGTGTATTATTAGATTTTGTATTAGTAGATGATACAAGCACACAAATACTATTCTTTATCGAACAAGATTAATTTGATTAACTATGAACTACATTTCGTTACTTTTAGGTTAGTTTTTTTGATCATCGTCTATAATTGACAAGTGATTCTAAGTTTTATTTAAATAATTTGTAATAAAAGTTCGTAGAAAAAAGATAATGTGTGCACTTATTTTTATATTTACCATTCAAGGCCATTCTAGTGGTCTCCAGTTTAAAGTTCGTCTCACACAATTGAACTAACCTAAAAAAGATTACTTACACACAGTGTGGGTAATTCGATTCTCACATTTTTGTTGAATTAGATTTATTTTTATTAATAATTCTAAATTATTATTATTATTTTTTTTTAATCATATTACTTGACTTTGATCATACATTGACACAGTGAAAGAAAAAAGAAAGAAACTGTTAACTCGACTTAAAGTTAGCTCGGTCACGAGCCCACCACGAGAATAAGAAAACTAAAAAGAATAAAAGGAAGAAGAAGAAGAAGAAGAAGAAGAAGAAGAAATAGTCGCGCGTGTGCGAGCGATTAGAGTACCGACGTTAATCACACGATGAAATATTCCACAAAGGAAAAGATGTTGGTCTGCGTTTTGCTTCAACCAAGAGAAAGAGAAGGAGGAGAAGGAGGAGGAGGAGGAGGAGGAACTAAAAGCCTCGAACGTCGTAGATGGTGTGGAACGTCGACGAGTTCGAGGAATGTCTTGTCTCTCACTTCGGCACCACAACTTACGATCTGAACTGGCATCCAACCCAACAGGTACACCATGACGAGTACTAACCTCTGATCAACAATCAAACTTTTAATACTCTTTACGAAATACCAACTCGTAACTCAACATAACCTAACATAACCCAGTCAAATAACTTGGGATCAGTCAAATGGTCCTGCAATTAATCAAAACAAATTTAATTAATAAATAAATAATAATAAATCTTGGCATACATTTAGTAATAAATAAAAATATACAAAACAATTAATTTATTAACGTAATAAATAAAAAATATAAATAATCTTATTTAATGTGAAGACACTTTTTACAAAATTATTTAAAGTTCATCCAAAAAATATTTCTATTTTTCATTTGTTACAAGTAATAAGATGATTAATTTTTTTATCTATTAAATTCAACAGGTTTGATGATCTTTTGAGAATAATAAATAATTAAATTGATATTAAAATGATTATTGTAAAATGATTATTTTGTCTCGCGTGGGACATGAAAAGACATCGTTGTGAGACCACCCTGCGTAAGCCACGAGGTATCAACAGGTGTTGGTTTATGATGCCGCAGTGAAAACCGTGGGCACCGACATCGATTCCGATGCAATTTAGATAAACGAAAGCGATTCGACAACCCTGGAAACCTGAATGCGATGCGATAAAAGCACCGGCCAATGCCAGACCTACTACGATTCGTGTATAAATCCGATGACTTTCTTGCGTGACATAACTCGGTATCCGAGCACCTTGAATTTTGTTAATGTTCCTCATTTTTATCTTTTTTAATTTTTTTTTTTTTTAATTGTGAATGGTTTAATCATGTGTACTGTTTTAATAATTTTTTTAATTTAATTTCACTGTGGATGCACCAAATGTTTTAATCTTTTAATTTAATTTCACTGAATGCACCAGTTTTATTTTCATTATTTAATTTCATAATTTTATTGTACATAATATACAAAATAATTTTATAATTTTATTCTTTTTTTTTTAACTATTAGGGTGAACCAAAATTTCATTTTTATTATTATATATTATTATTATAATATTATTAAAATAATAATTTTAATATTATATAAATTATTAAATTATATATTAAATTATATAATATATTATATATTATAAATTATAATTATAATATTATTAAAATATATAATANTATAATATATTAAAATATAATTTTATATATTATTATAATATAATTTTTATTATATAATATTTCACTTGCATATATAAAATAATTTTATTGAATCAAAAAAAAAAAAAGAAAATATATAAAATAATTTTCTAATTTAATTAGAGTGCACCAAAAATTGCAATGTGTGTGTATGTGTGTTTTATTATATAATATTTCACTTGCACATATATCAAATAATTTTATTGAATTAAACAACAATAATTGCATTTTCTGAAATGGATACCAATGAATGCAAAATTTTTGGTGTGTCCTAATATTATAGGGTTTCAAAATTTAAACAAGAAAGGGTGTAACAAAATAAAAATATAAAAAAATAAAAAATGTTAGTAACATATAGGGTGTGAACACAGATCGATAGTTTTAATCGTGAGGGGTACGACAACGAGTGCATCGAGGCCTATCTCGTACGATGCAGTTTATGCGAACGAGAGAGAATTCGCCAACGCAAAAGGCATAAAAGTGCACGTGTATTGTCCTATCGTTTCGATATACTCACAATGTTGTTCTTTATTCTCGTGGTTCCATTGTTAGACATCTTGCATACCTTTCTTCTCTACACCTTCTTTTCTACATATCGAATTATACTTTTTTTACGAACACCCTTTATATTTTTTTTGGGTGGGGGGGGGGCAATCTTTGAATATTTCTTTCGTTAGCAACATTACGTTAAAATATATTTTTTTTTAGAAATACATCATTAATAATTTATTCATAATTATTGAAATAATATCTCAGATTAAACACCTAACCTAAAAATTGAAAATATTTTATATTTCAATGTAGAAGAAAATAATTAAATATTAAAATAATATTTTAATAATTATAATATATTTCTTTTTTTTTTTAATTATTTTAATTAAAAATAAGTAGATTATTTTTTAATTATGTAATAAATAATTATACAATTTATTTTAATATTAAAATAATACTTTACCAACTATAATATATTTCTTTTTTTAATTATTTTTATTAAAAATAGTAAATTATTTTAACATAAAAATAATATTTTACCAACTATATAATATATATTTTTTTTAAATTATTTTAATTAAATATAGTAAATTATTTGTTAATTATTTAAAAAATAATTATACAATTTATTTTAATATTAAAATAATACTTTACCAACTATAATATATATTTCATTTTATTTTTGTAATTTAAAAAAAAAACCAAAAAGTTAATATATTAAAAATATATTAATTGTAATCAAACAAATTGCATAAAAATTAATTATATTTATAAATTGTAATAATATATTAAAATATAATAAATAATATTTTAAATTATAATATCATATAATTAATATATAAAAAATTCATATGATATAACATATAAATAATAATTTATATATAATAATATATAAATAAAATCACACACATATATAACAAATATTAAATACACATACAATAATATATAACATAACTAAAAAAAAAAAAAAATAAATAAATATATAATTAAATAATTATGTACATAAATGTATAAACGTAGTTTCAAATGCAAAGTGAGAGAAAAAAAAATATACACCATGAAAGGAGTAGAGGAGGGGTTGGAAGGGAAAGGTGAGGTTTTGTGTGTGGGTGGAAACAGAAAGAGTCACCCACGTGCCCCACCCTCGATATATACATGTGTAAAGCAAGTCAATTTAACATACACGTTTTTACCAACGATGTATAACAACATGCATACATTCATCAACAACGTCGTAATACACACATGGTGCTTTCCAATGGGTTTATGGATATGTATTGCATATTCATATTATAGAACGTACTCTCTGATCCATTTTTGTCTTTTGATTGCGTTGGTGGATAATATAACAGGCGTGCATAAGTTTCGAACAACTCGAACCACCCTCTCTCACCCTCCCACCCTCTTCCCTCCTCTTTCTCCTCTTTCATTCCACTACACCTCGTTGTATTAAAATTCAAAGAACACGCAGTTAATTCTGAGGTTTTATTTTTTCCATCAAAATTTATTATAATTAATTAATGTTTGTAATATAAATTATAAAAAAATATTTGAGTTGAAAAAATCTAAAAAAAATTTCGTCATTTTCAATAAAAAAAAAATAAAAAAAGAAAAAACACGTGCGTGTGTATTATTTTCTCATTCTTTCTCATGAACGTATTAAATATTTTTTGTTGTTATTGTTTTTTTTTTTTTTTTTTACAGCATCCAAGGAGGACCAGAATAACCACAAGGAAAGATGGCGGTCAAGGAACGATGCAAGGTGCCGTTCACTTTTTTACGTAGCGGAATTATCATCGCACGGTAGTTTCGTTTCTGTTCCGGCGCCCACCAACGGGGTAGCCCTCGTTACGGCCCCTGGATATAAAACTTAATTTCACTTCGCCGAAAAATAAATCTACGTCGGTTGAAAGAAGAAGAAGGAGAAGAAGAAGAAGAAGAAAACGAGTAGGAGGAGGATAAAGAAGAAGTTAAAATGAAGGGTGGAGTGTTTGGCAATTGGGAAGATTCAACAGGAAGTGTAAGAAGGCGTCGTCGCGTTGAGTTGTTTCCAAAAAAAAAAAAAAAAAATCAAGAAACATACCGATAATTCCACCAATATTACCGTAAGGTACTAAACGAAACTTTTTATTAACTTATTTCTGTAAAATCTGATGTTTCTTTCCAAATTAACTTGCCCTGAAGCTTCCCACGTTTGCCAAACGGTAAAGTATATATATATATATATATATATATAGTAATACCTATCAAATCATTCTTCTTATCCACGCGTTCAAATTTCCTCGTGAAAAGTCGTTCAAATTCCCACGAATCGACTACAGCCAAATAACCAAATTGTTACTTTCCACTTATTTTATTTTATTTTTTTATTTTTTTATTTTTTTATTTAGGATGAAGTCGCCAGTCGACGATCATGTGCCAAAAATTGACAAATTTTCACAAAAAAAGTGAAAAATAAATTACTAGTTTCTCCAATTTCACAAATGACTTCAACTACTGATGAAACAATGATTTTCGTGTAACACAACTTTGTTTCGAAAAATATCTTTTGTTAAATAAAGTTCAAAGTTTAAAGAATATTTTGATGCATCAAAACCAACTATCCAATAAAATTGAAAGAAGTTATAGAAATTTCATTTAACTGATCGACCACTGGTGCTGTCAACTTATGTCAAACAAGAAATATATCAATTTAACTGTTTAGATATCTCGATTATTTATTATCTTATTATAATATATATTTAATACGATTAAAGTTTGTATCATACACATATACATATACATATATTTTGCTTGGTGTCGCGTGAAATATCTTAATCCGATTCGATTTTATACGATTATCCTAGACACACACGTGCGTCGAGTGAATCCGGTAATTGCTATCGTACAAGGATCTTTTCGTGCTCGTGCCAGGCTCTTCAAAATGTATAGTAAGATTCACGGGCTAATAATATCATATGATACCTTATAATTTCCTCCATCCAGGATACAATTTACATACACATTAGAATCCACTTGAATGAGGTGAAAGTAGTTTACATATAAACGTTGTTCTTCTTTAGAAAGAATCTATGTTATTACTATAGTTAAATTTATATTTAGTGATATTTAAATTGCAACAAAGATTTATATCATTTATATCTCTATCAATTTAAACTTTCATTAAAAAAAAAAAACCTTTCTTTTTTCTTTTTTTGTTATTTAACATTCTAATCTTTAGCATTTGTTTGAGTTTGAATATTCGGTAAATTAGTTGAACGATTTGCTTGAGAAACTTTGAAGTAATTGCTTAAGTGCAGTTTCTGGGATAAATAGAAAATGAATGCTAGTATTTGTGATCTGTGAATTAACCGCAATGGTTCAATGTACATGAAACACACATATATATACATAGATAATATTATATTATGTAAATGACGCCGCAATGTTGGCCACGAACGATTCTAAGTAACATCGAAAACTTTGTTCCTTATACGTATAACTATAATATATCTATCCTTTCAATATACTTCACCAGGTGGATAGACCAGTCAATAAATTTTAGCAAGCAATGTCGTTTCTTTATAAGAGAGAAAATCTTCTTAGTGACCGCAACCATAATCGTAATGCTGTCGATGGAAGTTCTATTTCGCGTTCACGCTCTCTCATGCTACTACTAGGTAACTCTGTCAATTAACATAGAACTCATATTCATTCGAAGGTAATTGTTAATACCATAGATACAAAGAGTAACATTGCTAATAATTTTAAACCTCTTCTTATCTTTTATACACGTCATGTTTTATATCGTACATTAATTAAAAAGTATTACACAAAACTAATCAAAGTGAGTGTTCTTTAAAATCATACACCGTTATGGGGTTATTTATTGATATTGTATGCTCAGTTAATTTAATTTCATGAGTTTTTTTACGTAGGAATATTTTTAAACAAAATATCAAAATAATATTCAATAAACTACAGTATATAAAAATCATGTATATCAGTATATTGGGATCTCTAGTACTTGAATACGCTATCTGGTGGCTAAATTCAGAACTAGAGCAGTTAGGAGGAATTGCTGACTGCTGATTTAAACTACACGATATTTATGTGGAAATATTTATATTTTTAATTTTATGACTTGCACCAGTTATTTCATGTTGATTATCTTTAATACGTCAAGTTTGTAAATATTAATTTTGTACTAAAATAGGTTTTTATTACATTAATTTACTTATAAAATAATTAATTAATTAAAAATAAAGAAAAAAGATACAGGTAAGTGTCCAGCACCATCTGCTGGCTATAGATTTCGAAACACTTCAGCTAACCTAATTTTTATACCATATTTTTGCTCAGATGAATCACAGGAACGTGTGGAAAGGCACAGAAGGTTTAATAAAAACACAAATCAATTACAAAAATTATAATAAACTTTAACATAATACAAAAAACTAGTTAAACAGTGTATTTTGAAAATGTTCATGCAATCAATCTACACTACTGCATGTTTTATACGCTATCTGGTGGCTAAATTCAAAATTAAAGTAGATAGATCGAATTTTGCTACGCCATGTCCCTGTCAAAAATCCCAATACATAACCTTCAATTATTTAACAAACTCATTTCAAGTTTTATGATCATACAATGTACTCTACAAATATTACGAATTGTTTAAACTTATTTCAACATTTTTTACAGATTCCAAATAATATAATTAAACTAATTAACAAACATTTCAAACTATAATCTTAAATTTACCGAATTATAAAATTTTATAATTAATTCAACACCGTATGATGATCAATGGGCCCACGTGTGTTGAACTAAAAGACACATGAAAATAATCCGAACATTTAAATGTGTTAATACTTACACAATCTATCAGTCGTTCTTAACTAACACCATATCGATGATAACCGATCGCTTATCATCGATATGAGGAGACTTATAGGACTATCAGCGCCAAGAAGAAAATCGATTATCGAGATCACCGTATCTCGAATCTTATATCTCGAAGTGTACGTGCCGGTCTCGTTACCACCAGTGTTTCTCTTTCCCACGAGAAAGAAAGAGAAAGAAATACGAAAGATAGAGTAACCTGAAGAGAGAAAGAAAAACAAGGGAGTGTAAAATACAAAGTGGGGAAGGGGAAACAAAAAGAAGAGAAAGAACATAAAGAAAGAAAGTGTGTGTGTGTAAGAGAGAGAGAGAGAGAGAGAAAGAAAGAGAGATGCTTCTAAAGGTCCCTTGGCCCGCCAGTTTTCTTCTTCTTTCTCATTTTATCTTACGTTCAAAACTCGTCTTTGTCTTCCACCATATATATATATATATATATATATATGATCCTTTTATTTGTATTTATTTTTCTTTCCATCCAAAGCCAATTCATTAAGCTGTAATTGAGTTTTCAGCTTCGCGATACGAAGGACCAAGATACATCTATGTAGAATGTTATGTTATTGGAACGTGAGGAAGGATTTGGAGGACGATGATATTGAGTATATGTATGTATGTATRTATGTTTATTTATACATTCATGTATGTGTATGCGTTGTACGTGAAAGAGAAAGAAAGAAAGATAGTGCTCATTGCGAATTAAGCGCGACAACGTGTGACCGATGTTCGAGTCGTGATTAACTAAAGTTTTAACAAGCACTCCCCCTCCATCCCTCCCTCCCTTCCCCCCACCCCTACTCTTTTAAGGCTCTTGGGAATAAGCCCCACAACCTTAGTGACTTTCATTCTCTTCTACCTTTTGCTTTGCTTCACGAGATAAGAAGAAACCTTCGTTGATCGTCGATGTACATACTTCCAACTTCCCCCCCCCTCTCTCCACCCCACCATTTCGTGATAGATAGAAAGAAACAAAACAAAAAGGTATAACGATGAATCGTTGAAAGTAATTATCACCCTTCGCCATTAATTCGCTTTTATCTTTTCTATTTCCTTAAATGAAATAAAATTCCAAATGAGAGAAAGACGAGACTTATTCAATAGATATTTATTAGGAGATTATCTTTCATCTAGGTATACATTCTAATTATCTTTTTTTTTTCATTTCTTATTCTTTATTGTTCATTCATTTATCTCATCTTTAATTAAATCTTTATATTATCATCAATTATATACGATACTGGTGAGCCAAAATATGGTAGAAAGGTTAGGTTATGTTCAAATGTTTTACACACTCACCGAAATCTATGACCAACAGATGGCACTGGACATTTTCCGGTATCTTTTCCTTTTTTTTTTTTTTAAATTAATTAATTATTTTTTAAATAAATTTATGTAATAAAAAGCTAGCTGTATTGCAAATGCAACGTTTTATCAAAATTTTAAAACAATCGGTTAAGTATTGGAAGGTAATTTCGTTTTTTTTTTATGTGAAATGAAATTGAGGTTAAACCTAGACCCTTCTAGTAACCATTAACAGTTTAATTTGATAAATTTAACCACTCACTAATCTCACGTGTTGTTATTTGTCAGTTTGTATCCAATATTTTTGACATAACCTTAAAAACAAAATTACTTTGAGAACAATCAAACAATTTTGAAGATTTGCGATTAAACACAAATGAAATCTACATTATTTATTTCCCCCCTCCTCCCAATCAATGTTACAAAATATATGATAGAAAGTTGATGTATTATTCTCTGGTTGAACCAGAAAAAAAAAGAAAGAGAAATATAACAGCAGTTTGGTAAGATGTCACGTTGATGGAAAGGTAAAAAGAGAGAGAGAGAGAAAGAGGGACAAGAAGATACACACGAGGGTGGTGATGGTAGTGGTGGTGGTGGTGGTGGTGCATACCTCTCGATACCTATACGGTAAACTCTTTTATTTGATTTTATTTTCTTCTTCATCGTGCTGTTGTAAATCGAAAGGAGAACGAGTTTGGAGAATTAAGGTAATCGAGAGCTGGTGCACCTGACCGAGGCTCGAATTACGGGCCTCTTCCTCCTCCTCCTCCTCCTCCTTCTCCTCCTGTTGCTCAGGTCCACGTGAGATCGAAAGAGAAGCATAAGGCCATTCCTTCCATCGGAACCCCATTCAACCACCACCCACACGAGCCTAAGTGCCACTCATTATCTGAAAATACCTGGGCTGCTTGATATTCGCCTCATTCTACTTCTCTTTCTCAGGTACCACGATGCTAAGAGAGGAACTTACGTTACGCTGCGTTACGCACGCCCACGCACCATGCACCACCACCATGGTTCCAAGATGAAAACGAGTTTTCATGTTTATTTCTTTCTTTATCTTTCTGCTTACTTTATTTCTTTTCCATTCTTTCTAAAACTCCTCTCTCTCTCTCTCTTTCTCTCTTGCGTGCCAGTAGTAGTAGTTTCACTTTGTGGCATCTGTATTATGCGGATACAGTGAGACGTGTCCACCATATATTTCTGTAAAATTACACTTTAATCGTTAGATATGCGTTTACTTAATTTTTTTTCTTACTTTCTTTTCTTTTCTTTTCTTTTCTTTTCTATTCTATTCCCTTCCCTTTTCCCCCCTTAACCCTTTGATATTTTCTCTTTCAATCCTCAATACGATTTACAACGCCAGGACAACTAAATCTATGCGCACAGTTCTCTATGGTGTATAATAGAAACGCTTAGAAATATGCGTGGGCGATTCTTACCGGATTTTCGTCGATCTTTTCCTCCTCCTCCTCCTCCTCCTCCTCTCCTCCTCCTCTTTCCTTCTTCTCTTTTTTAGTTTCTTTAACGAACAACGTGGAAACGAGTTATATATCGTTCTTATCGCTTTGAAACGTCCACAGGTGTGCTTCTAGCAACGTTAAGAATCAAAGAAAGAAAATAAGATAGAAAAATAAGAAAACGAAAGAATGAAATTGTGAAATTGAATTTAACGTTTCGCACGAGCTCGATGATATAAGGCGAAGTTAATTGGGTAATAATGTTGCAGGACAATAATAAGGTGAAACTGGTTAAGTTAAATCGGATTTAAGGATAATCTAAGTTACTTTAACAATGTCCTTGACGCATACTAGGTGAATACCACTCCATTATACGACAAAATGGACAAATAAATGGTCATCGTAAATTGCCATTGATCAGAATTCAATTCGTTTTGCTAACATTTATTCGGATTCGTCTAACTTTCAGTTCAGTTGATACCAACTATCAAATGAAATTGAATTAAATGTTTATTCGTATTTTCTTTTTTATTTTAATGGTAATAAATACTTTTGTGGACCCAGTAACACAATGTAAGACAGAAAAAATTTAAACGAAGAATTCTGTTTGTTTTATACAGGGTGATTCATTAGTTCTTGCCACTTAAACAGTTCCGAAAGTCTGAAAATACCAGAAATGTGGATCATGAAAAATTCAAAACTACAACATGACGTTAGTATTTTTTGGTTAGGTTGAGCCAAGTTCGAAATTTATTAATCAACTTTGTTTTTTTAAATACAATGCTATATTTTAATACTCATTTTCGGATAGCGGCTGACAAGACGAATTCAACGATGTTCAACATTAATATTTTTGAAGTATCAACGAAGGTAAAAACTGGCGAACAAAGTCAGCCACAGTACAGCTCTTCCGCGCATGGTGGCGTCGTAGTCGCTTCAGGGTTGCGTCAGGGTTTCGTCATAATTCAATTGTTTCGACAACTGACGGAACAGATATTTTCCGAATTGTTTTTATTGGTCATTGTCAGGTTTTGTATTTAATGTTGCACATCGTTGGATTCGTCTTGACAGCTTCTATCTGAAAATGAGTATTAAAATACAACTTTATATTTAAATAAACAAAGTTGACCAATCAATCTCGAAAATAACTCAATCTTGTAAAAAAATGTTAATGTCATATTGTAATCCTGAATTTTTCATGCAACTCTGTGCACTTTTCGGTTACTGTCAAACTTTCTGAGCTATTTGCTGGTGAATCAACCTGTATATGCATACACATGTATTTTACTACTTACATACATCGAACCCTTTTTCTTGATAAAAATAATAAGCATGTTTTAGTTGTAAGTACTGTATATCGATCTCGCGTCACTTTATTTAGCTTTATTTATGCCTTAACAGAGGTTACTCTATTTCCTTGGCAAAGAGAAAGATTGCGTGTTGCTCAAGTTCCATTACCAGGACCAAATGAATCCCGCAAGATGTAGGGATGCGAACGTACACCTAATTAATGACGTGGTGGTGGTTGTACCTTCCTTCTTCGTCTCGCTTAAACATAGAACTCTCCTGAGCAGAGAAACGAAACGACCTTGTCGACTACTTCAAGATTTATTCACCATTATGAATGTATTTTCCTTTTTTTACACTAATGCAATAACCTTCATCTGTTTCTAGAATTAAAAAGTTGTTACATTTCAAAAAATACTTTTAAATATTAAATATAAAAATAATTGAGTCTAAGAAACTGAAAATAATTTCTAGGTGTTTCAAAGATCATTTTGTTAAAATCTTTAACTGTAATATTAGGTTACTCACTTCTTCACCGTTTAAAAAGGGTCTCTCACTAGCGTTAAAAGCGTCCTTGGCATTCGAACGTTTCATCTTTGAAGAACAATAATTTTCTAGCAATTCGAAAAGCCGAAGACGTTTTAAAACGTTGTCCTTCGTTGAACGAAGGTACCTTTTAACGTGAAAACGATCGATCGTTTTAGCAAAACACTCGTTGACTCAACCCACAGATTGACATTGCTTCTTGGTAAAGTATAACTCTTTCTATGTCATTTCAGAAGGGTCTCATTTGAACAAAAGCATTTACCGACTGAACACACATACACAGACAGACACATGAGTATATTGAAGTTAAAAAAATACCAGACAAAAGTATAAAAGGTTTTTAAGTGATCCTTTTGGTAATCGTTAACGTGCTCGACAATATCGAGAACTAATAATATTATTACGCTTATTTATAAGACTATAAAATAACGTCCTTGAGATTACTCGTGCATGAAGAAGAAGAAGGTATGCAGGGCTAAAATCAAAGGGAGAGAAGAAGAAGAAGGTAGGATCCAATGGTGGGAGCCTCCAAAGAAGCAAGTAACTCGATCCGACAAAAAGGTAATAAACCGTTCATGAATTTTAATTTAAAATTAAAGCGATATCCTGCGCGGGGGAGGGACCTGCGATATATAGCTCGCTCGAGAGTGGTTTTGCAGGTAGCTGAGTCTCGGACACACCCCCTCCTCAACCCTCTCTCTCTTTCTCTCTCTCTGACTCTCTCTTTTACTCTTCCTTCATCTCATCTCTTTCTTCTTATTCTTATTCTTATTCTTCTTCGTTATCGACCTTTATTTTTATTTTCTTCATTTCCATCTATACTTTTCTCATATTATCTTTAGAAAAATTATATGTGTGTGTGTGTGTGTGTGTGTGTGTGTGTGAATAATTATAAACCTAAATATAAGTTTAAATAATGTGAACAAAAGGTAAAAGTGATTGATTCAAATCGAATATAAATTGATAATTGTAAAAGAATGATTTTAACAATATAAAGATATTTATATTTTTACTAGGGATGCCCCGCCACACGTTGCTGTGACTTATAATCAGTCCGATACACACGTCTTTAAGTCAATGAATTACCTTATACCGCCATCTATTAGAATCTTATCGAATTAACAGAAATAATCATGACTCTTTGTTAATAAACAAATAATTGCGATTATACATTGAGATATAAACTATCCTATCTTTCAAGTTAGATGAAACTGCATACAGTGTGCAAAATTTTATTAAAATCGGTTCAGTAGTTTAGGAGTCTATTGCGGACAAACAACGTGACACGTAATTTATATATATTAAGATTAATAAGATAAAATATAATATATAATATAATATAAAATATAATATATATTATATTATATAAATAAATAAATTATATATAAGATAAAATTTCCTTAGATACAAAAGATAATTTATCTGAAAGATAAGGAATGGTATCATCTAATTTACACGTAAAAATAATTAATAACAAAAAAATAGTCGATGGGACGACAATTTCATGAATCCTTACCAAGTTTGAGACAAAAATTCATTTTAAGATGTGAAAGGTAACGAAACGAGGTAGAAAGAAGAAGAATATAATAAAATAAATAAAAAATAAAGAAAGGTGAGGACGTAAACACGTTGTAGGTGCCTACTTCAGTAAGTTAAGAGGATCGGTCGTATTCAAATCAAATAAAAAAACAAGAAAATGTATAGGAGCTTTTTTTTCATGGTTGACTAGAGAGACAGAAAGATAAGGGACGGCACTTCTCAGGCACGAAAGACATCGTAAAAATTAGGATGGAAGTTAAAGGCACCGCGGATATTCACTGGTTGAAAAAAAGAAAATCGAGAACCCGACACGTTTTAGTTTTATTTACGAGCTAGGTGACGCCAAAGCCGGTGATGCTGCCGTAGACGAGATAACATTTTCTCGTGAGAAATAGTGTGAGTGAATGAGTGAAAGAGAGTAAGAGAAGGAACGATCAAGATAAAAATAGATAAAGAGGTTCTTTTTTTATAATGAAAGAGAAAGATAGAAGTAAGATGCATTTTCGGTAAAGTAAAAGTCAAAGAAAGAAGATGGTAGGTAATGTTGTATATATACTTTCTTATATTATACATTTCGGTGCCTCTAACTTTCAAGGTGAATTTGTCGATAAGGTCCCACGCCTACTCGTCCATATAATAATTAATCACCTGTTCCCGATGAGCTCTGACGTACCGTTAGAGGAAGCTTGCCTTCAGGGTATCCCTACTCGATCCACTCTCTTATTCTCTAGCGGATGAAAAACAATTTTAAAACGTGTAATGGAGCCGCAACAAGAGAGGAATAATAAACTTGGATTATAATCTGGTAATACAGCCAACGTCATTAATCATGCGATTCGTAGAAGGGCGACTTTGTGGGTACCTCGTTTTACAATTTATTTTTTTGGATTAATTTCTTTTTTCTCTTTATTTATTTCTATTATAATTATATTAACTTTTTCTCATTTTGTTTTATTTTTATTATTTTTAATTACAGATTAATTATATTCAAATAGAAATAAACAGGTACACTAAGATTTTTGGTTATTTCATAAATGTGGAATACTAGTTTGTTTTACAATTTATTATTTTTTGATTTTATTTATTTCTATTATAATTATATTAACTTTTTAAAGTTCTTATTTCTTTTATTATTTTTAATTATAGATTACATATATTAAAATAGAAATAAACAGATACACTAAACTTTTTAGTTATGTCATAAATGAGGGATACTAGTTTGTTTTACAATTTATTATTTTTTGGTTTTATTTATTTCTATTATAATTATATTACCTTTTTTAAATTCTTGTTTATGTTATTATTTTTAATTATCAAAAAGAATAGAAATATTATAAAATTTATTCTATAATAAATAAGTATACTAAACATTTCAGTATTTTATAAACGACGAATACTAGTTTGATTTACAATTTATTAGTTTTTGGTTTTATTTATTACTATTATAATTATATCAACTTTTTAATTCATTTATCTTTTATTATTTTTTAATATCAAAAATAATAGAAATAAATAGATACACTAAACATTCTGATATTTCATAAACAACGAATACTCGAATTTTCTTTCCTAGCCTCATATAAGAGTTTTCTTAATTTTTTTCTAATTTTTTTCTAATTTTTTTCTTTTCAAACAAATTAATTGACAGTGAAAAAATGTTGATCCCTCTCTTTCTTTCTAAAGATAGGTAGAACGAAGTAAAGTGAATTTCGTGGAATCTACCTTTAACTGTAGAGACTATAAACTCTTGTGTTCTATAGACCGTAACTCCGAAGTATGTAAGAAGAACTCGTGGGTAACTTGATATCACCGAATTTTAGCGGGAATTTTTTATGAGTCCGCTTAATGGCGTTTTAATTGCGTTGGTTCGCCGCCTTGGCTGATTAAGCAGTAAATTCGCGTATTCATAAAACACCGTGGTTTACGAATGCCTACCCTAAATATACAATACACGTTGAAAAAGAAAGATCTTTCTTTCTCTCTCTCTTTCTCTCTCTCTCTCACTCACTCACTCACTGTGTGTTTTTCTCGTGAATTGGGCTCACAGTAATTTTTTCTTTTTTATGTATCATTTTTTCTCTCTTTCTTCATCTTCTTTTTCTCGTACAATCGAAACATCTCAGCTTTCTTTTTTTCAGATTCCTTTGAGAAAAAAGGGAATGGGAGTAGGGGGAAGGGGGGAAAGTCATTTTATACCTTTCAAGATACGTCGCGAGTAATCGAGGAATATCGTCGTTTTACAATTTTATTGCAAGATATGCGAACGGTGACATACTTGGACCACTAAAGTCCACTCTAAATGTCTCATATAAAAATTATTTGGTAGCAAAAAGTCTTGTCTTTTCGAACGAGTAAGGAAAAGGGAGTCATTCAGAATAGTAGGTGGAATTAACCTTAAACAATAACAGATAAGAATGATACAGGAATTATCTTTTTAGTATTTATAGGGTTAGTAGGGTTATTAGGTTTAGGTTTAGTATTTAGGATTAGTTGGGTTATTAGGTTTAGTATTTAGAGTTAGTAGAGTTATTAGGTTTAGTATTTAGGGTTAGTAGGGTTATTAGGCTCAGTATTTAGGGTTAGTATGGTTATTAGGTTTAGTATTTCGTTAGTTTAGTATTTAAGTTTAGGTAATTAAGTTTGTTCAGTATTGAGTAGTAGGTTTAGTATTAAGTTAGTCTAGTATTTAGTAGATTTATCTTTTTAGTTGTTATTTTTTCTAATTGATGTTAATAAACGATATTAAAATGAGTACTTTTATTAATTTTGGCTGTAATATAAGTGGTCAACTATAACCAAAAAAAAATTGTCAATTATTTCACAAATGGTCAACTATTGATGCCATGATTGACATTATTTTCGTGTAACACAACTTTTTTCAAAAAATATCCTTCATAGTATGACGTCCGAAGTTCAAAGAATATCTTTACACATCAAAACCTACAATTTAATAAAAATTTTAAGAAGTTACTATAATTTAAGATCAAAATTTCATTTAACTAGTCAACCACTAGTGTCTTTACCTATCAAATAAATAAAAATCATCAATTTGTCTTTTTCTTCAGATTCTGAAAAAGTTTCCATTACAAAAGATATAATAAATAAAAAGACTTTTGTTTCTTTGTTGTGATTTTCCACGTCATCGAGGTATTCACCTGTCTATTATATCAACGAATATTACACGCATCTTATCGACTAGGAAATGATTAGAAAAAGTTTATAATTATACAATAGAATCATTAAAATTTTTTCACATTCTCTTGCATTATATCTGCATTCGTCTTTCCACAGTTCTTTCTCTCTCTCTCTCCCTTTCTCTTTTTCATAGTATTATTATACAGGTACCTAGAAGCAAAGGTGTCGTTTCAACGAGTCAAAGTTCATTTCGTCTCGACACCATACTCTCTCATCCTACTCTTTTCTTTTTTTTGGTTTCTTCATGCGTACTCATCTCTCTTTCTCTCTCTCTCTCTCTCTCTTTCTCTGTGTGTTCGTCCGTCCCTTTCTCGTATTCCCTTGTGCAAAGGGTCGACCGTTCCCGAGGTCGTCGACTTGCACGGTTCATCCTAAGGTCCTTCACGACGAGCAATCAACGTCATATCTTTCAGCAGATACGAGCCGCAAGAGAGGATGTTCCTTACGAGTTTGGTATAGTACATTGCTGACATCCGGAAGCGTACGATCGATTCTCGATATCCAATCGAAGTAACCCTCAAAAGGACTTGTCTTATTATACCAATAAAATGCATCTAACGTAAAATCGTAAAATACACCAAATGAAAACATGATAACATAACCCAAGTGTCCCTCCTCCTCCTCCTCCTCTACCCCCCTGCCCACCTTGTCCACCTTATATTTTCAATTATTCCTATGATTATCTATAAGGAATTTACAATATTTACAATAACGTAACATAACTGCATTTACTATGATAATTCTTTATAATTTATAATTTCGATGCATTCTCGTCTCGAATCAAAACTTTTTTCATTTTTTTTTTAAATTTTTTTTTAGAGCTTTAATAATAAGTTTTATTCCCCACCACTACTAGCATTACTACCACCATGTCAATGTAAGTATTCTTTGAGTATACTTGTAAGGGAAACGAGCAACACGTAGTTGTGCGGTTCGTCAGGACCCAAGAAGCTTGGAAATACCGCAAAAGTACGAGAACCAGCAGTAAAAATAATGATGATGAAGGTGTCACGGACAAAGATAGGAATTTATACATTTATCTTGTATAATACATTTCAAAGAATATTATCATTAGTTGAAATATTTGATTAATTGCTGTATAAAGATTTGGAATATAATTTTTAACTGGTTTTGATATTTTCTATCGAGAATAATTTATTATAATTTATTATTTTAATTAAGCAGAATATGATAATAGTAAAACAGATATTTGTCGTATCAATCCCCATTATTTTTTGTACGCATTCGAATAAATCATTTTGATTTTTAAGAAACAACTTAACTCGATTGTATAAAATCAAAGTGAAAAGAATAAAAGGGAATGCAGCAATCTATTAAGTAGATTCTACATCTCTCTGGCCAATACCGTAATTCATCGAATAAGATCATGCTTGCTATGGTCTCGCATTACACCATCAACCAATGACCAGTGGTTTCTTCTCCCGTTTTCGTCGTAAGGAACGTTGGTACTCGAGTAAGTCCTAAAGAAAGAAGGGGTGGTGCACTTTCGAGAAATGAAATCTCTCGATACCTTCCTCGATATTCTGAAAATGGTCAAAGGAATCCTGATTCGTCGTCCCTGTTTCCCCTCGGGGGAGGTTTTCTCGATTTCTCATCGTTCCCATCTAAGAGAAGTCCGTGCCGCAAGCTCAGCAACGAGCTGCAAAACGACAATTCGAGTTCCTGGTATCAAAGTACGATTAAATCGAGAAGTAAAATACACCTTCTTCTTATTTTACGTCCCTATTCTACCTGAGTCCCTTTTCGCCGACTTCTCTCTAATTGATGAAGATGTACTACACGCTTTTTTTCATAATTTCTACCAGGAAACTCAAGCCCCACGTGTGTCTTATGTTTCATTACCTTTTCTCTCGATCGAATAAAAGACAAAAAATATAAAACAAAAAATAAAAGGGTAGAAATTTTTGCGTTATCATCCGAATGAGAGAGAGAGAGAGAAAGAGTCCCTTCCTTACCTACATGAACCATAATTACGATACCTATGGTGGTAAGGGCACGTCCCTCATCCTCATCGTCGTCGTCGTCGTCGTCGTCGTCGTCTTCGTAGTGCGATCGTTGAGCTCGAAACGATGTAAACTCGTGGGACGGCTTCCGACCATCTCTCTTTTATCTCTTTCACTCTTACATTCTTCGTTTTTCTTTTTACGTTCGCGGTCGAGAGCGCACAAGTACGTAAGATAGGTAGCCCACCAGCTGGTGTATCATCCTCAACGATGAGAGTGAGCTACCTCAGTTACCACTGTTCAGACTACTATGAAAAAAAGAATACGAATGAAATTAATAATTGGCATTAGAAACTCGAAAGTTCATTGCCACAAATACCTGAGATTGACTCATCCATTCGCAATCTTCCTTAAGATCCCGAAATAATATTGTCCTCCCATCTACTCAGTGGTTTTTTCCCGTTCAATACACCGATCAGTATTTTATACACCGTTTGATCCACCCCCATGCACGCCACGTGACCTGCCCATCTTAATCGGCGCAATTTTACGACGTTAATAATGTCCAGTTTTGTTGTACAGTCGGTGTACTTCTACTATGGGGTTTTCTCCATTCACCCGTTTCCTCATCACATTTTGCACCCGAAGATTTTACGAACAACTTTATTTTCGAAAACTTCATTAATTAATCGGGCCCGTCCGATAGAGTGAAAAGCTTTAAGTGCAGCCGCCTAGTGGTGAGAAACATGAATTAGAGCGTTGGCGGGAACGTGTTAAACATATTTTCTTATTTTATTTATATTTTATCTATTCGAATGCATTATAAATCACACAAGCTATTGCCCAATTGTTTCTGACATAAAACAATCATGGTAACACAGGAATATTTCGAATTGAACACGTTGAAAGATTCTAACCTATAATTCAGTAAGTTTTGAGTCTAAATGATTGTCGATTACTACGCAGTTTTGACCAACGTAGTCCATACGTTTTACTCTCATTATTCGTCACTTCTTCTTCTTTCACACTTCGACGAACAACAATGTTCTTCGACTGAAAGAATAAAAGAAAGAGAATTCATATTTATTCCTCAGGGGAGCAATATACCTATGGTATATACGCGGATATATCTCGAAGCCTGAGGGAGGTTACGCAAGAATAATAATTATCCTCCCAACATAGCTAGAAAGAGAGAGAAAGAGAGAGAGAGCGGCAATAATCAAACGGGTCTGCACTGAACGGGTCGTCGAGACTCAGCAGCAGCAACAACAGCAGTAGCAGCAACAGCAGCAGCCACCAGGACCCGTCGAGAGAAAAGAAGTCATGGTGGAGGGTGGTGAAGGAGGGGGAAGAGAAAAACGGAGCCCGAGGGTCCGTGAAAGAAACGCGAGACTAACAACACCTGCCACGGTGGGACCCTTAAAGGTCCTCGAGGTCACGACACGCGGATCGATGAAAAAGAGAGAAAGAAAGTGGGTTGGGGAATTCTTTTCTTCCTCTTTCGACTCCTCCCAAAATGTCCTCCTTAACGAACGAAAGATCAGAAAGGGGTTAACGATAAGAATCATTCAAAAATAATCAAATCTCAATGCTTATTGCTTATTCTTTTTCATA
Organism: Polistes dominula; assembly: GCF_001465965.1. The sequence goes on along the minus strand of NW_015149027.1, from coordinate 266,717 downwards.
ATCACGTTCGTAATGATTAAATGATTATTATTGGGTTGGTAACTAAGTTATTGGTGATTTTAAAAAGCCACCTATCGACAAAATCTGCAATCATTTACTTGCCAACCGTAATTCATACGAAATTCTATTACCTGATTCTGACTCTTTCTGTTTTCTCAAGTAATTTTCACTAATCCACGTTTGTAAGATTAGTTTTGTACTTTGAATTCTTAAGATATGACTACCAAAGTTTTAGAGGGGGAAAATTAAAAAAAATAAAAATGTTTAGCACACGTTGTGTAATAATCTTCTCACCAAAAGCCACTCGCGTAGGCAGATAATTGCTAATAGGTAACCGAAGACAGAAGAAACTTGGTAGTGGTGGTGGTAGCAATGCTTTGGAGAGAGACTCTCCTCTCCTCTCTTATTCGTTATTCCTCGTGGGAACGAAGATTATTCTCTCTCGGTAGAAACTTCTCGCGTCATCTTGGCTCCTTCGTCCTTGGCCTTGGGGTATCCAAGGTATAGTACTGCTGCTACTACTGTTGCTGTTGCTGTTGGCCGCAAAGTCGGAAGCCAATGCTTATCACTCGATGAACTCGCGAGCGTGGAAAAGTTTCTTCTTCCGTTTGTGTACATATATATATATACATATATTTTTTTTTGTTCGTGTATGTAAAGTTTGTATTTACTAGAACGTTGTACGCTTTGAAACTTGGCAAGATGGATGCACGATTAAAAACGTCTCTCTTTCGTTTAGACATTCACCTGGCAATTAATGTCCATTGGTTTAGGATATAATAAGAAATCCTTCGATAGTAATTGATTTATACGTATGTGTGATGGTAGTTCTACAGTTGTACATTCCCCGTTCCTTGTAGTACTCGACAAGTATATGTCACCAATGTTCAATTTGATAGATAACGAGTAAAATAAATTTATTTTATCAGAATTATAATTAAAGTTAAATAATTATATTAATAATACAATGAAATCATGTTGGGATTTTATGAGACTGTCAAATATTATAAAAGGAAATGTGTGTTTTATCGTTCAATTTTTTTTTTTTTTTTGTTACTTCCCACGATTATGGGTCATCCGGTGTTGATGAAAAGAGAAGGAAGAAGATGGGACCGTGAAGTAAAGTGATCGAGCTGTCAGAGAAAGTAAATGACATCGACAGGTTGCTATATCATACGAATTTTTCAGAATACACGACAAGATGTATTCTGCAAACATAAGTGAGAAACGAAATGACGAAAGTAAAAGGACCACCATTTGTCTCGTTTGTCGAGCAAATTCGACCTACTTTATTTGTTTTCAATAAGACAGGAAAAGGGCGGGGATCGGGAACATTTTTATCGATATCTTTTTTACATTCAAAATTTATTTTTTATTTAGTTACTAGTAATAGTAAGTAAATACTAAATACTAATACTAGTAACTAGTACTAATTACTAATACTAGTAACTAAATACTTAATACTAATACTAGTAACTAGTACTAATTACTAGTACTATTAACTGAATACTAAGTACTTAGCATATTACACTTATACTAAGAAAATTTTTGTAACTTACATACGCATAATTCTCACACGATATTATATGTCGCTAAAAAAAAGAAATTCAAACGATTATAGTTAAATATTTTCGAAGGGCCTATCCTACGTAGGTGGGCACGTACCCCATGATACGTAGGAGCTTGATCGTCTTGGCAGTATCGAAGAACTCTTACTTGGTCCTCGTCCAAGTTATCGACGAATTCTTTCTTTTTCCTACAAAAAAAAAAAGAAAGAGAAAGAGAATCGAGGTGTGGACAGGGGTTCCGATCTACATGAGAATACCATACGAGACACACCATAACGAGAGAACGTGTAACGCCCACGCAATCGCTCTGCTATCCGCCACTCCAAGACTTACATGACTCATATACGATCGTCTATAACACCACCACCATCTCCACCTCCACCTCCACCTCGTCATTCCCCTATCCCTTTTCTTCTTCTTCTTCTTCTTTTTCTTCTTTCTCTTTCATCTTCTCATTCTACCACCCGAGATCCTCTCCTTTCCTTTTTCCTTATACCAAGAATGATGATGAAGAGGACAACCTACAGAGCGGATAAGAGGATCCGTCCTAACGAACATAGCCCAACGAGATTTATGTTGCCGTTTATCAAATACAGAATGAAAACGTAAGCGATCCATATGTACCCAATGGTCGATAGCTTGGACGAGATCTGTGGACAAAGGGACAACGAAGAATAGATTCAAATATATATGGAAAGTGTCGGAAACTTTTAGTTTGCATAGCTGGAATTTGCTGTCAAAGAACTGCAGGAAAATAAAGCTAGTCTGCGACTGAAGGGGGCAACGCAACTGTTGACATACACAAACGAAATTACTTTAGAATTATTAATTAATAATGCGAAAATACTAATAGTTAAACAAAAGAACTAGTAATGCCAAAAGAAGGATGAGCTGTCACTTTTTTTGTTCAATTTAATTCTAGGATTTGCTGTCAAAGAACTGCAGAAAAGCAAAGCTAGTCTACAACTGAACGAGACAACGCAACTGTTGACATAAGCTGACAAAATTGCTTTAGAATCATTAATTAATAATGCCAAAATACTAATAAATAATACAAAAGAACTGGTGTTACCAAAAACCAAATATATGGTCACCGATAGAATTCAAAATGTGCCTAAACTGAAACTTTGGTAGTCCGGGATTAAATTTTGGAACGGGTTAACAACTTTAAGTATTTATTAATAAAAAAAATACTAAAATCTTGTTCACCTGTCACAAATAAAACGTCTATCTATAGGGTGGGTTATAGTCATTTACGTGTTTGTGGATTTATGTTCCGATTAACCCTTGAGCGTTCTACATTTTGAATCGTTAAAGCGATAATGTATTCGATCGGCGGGCGTATTAACGATAGTTTATTGCCAGGCGCTTAAAACTTATTCGATATACTCGGACACGTCTGTTCACGCTTACGTGTAGAAACGTAGGAACGAACGTAACGAACTCTCTCAGTCGATTCAACTAGCACGAAGAGAGGAGGTGCAACAACGTGGTGGTGCCCAACGAAGCGGATCAAAATCCTTGAATTTCCTCCGGAACATCGGCTTGTGTATGAACACTCGAGTCTTTCCGCGAGCATAACGGCGATATATACTTGCTTGATAACGTGAAAAATGTCGGCGCACGTTTAAATGTAATGTTACGGGTCAGCTGGTAAACACAGAGTCGTTTGCGCGGCCGCTTTAAATTACATCGGATGATTCGTTATCGAGCAATATAACCGGATATATACATACATATATATATATATACGTATGTATTACCAACAGTTAAAGATATTATACTAGTACACTTGATCGTCCCTTTAAAAAGAAACTTAGACTTCCTTTTAATACATTAAGGATTAACAAACCTAATCTTGATTTATTCAACATTATTAAACGATTTTAATATTACTATTAATACTTATTACATATATACGTGACGATTGTTAACTTGTATACGACTTGGTTTTTTTATCAAATATGATGAAGAAAATGATGAAGAGAATGTAAAAATTGTAACGAGCCCCATGGACCAAGAGTGAGAGAAAGAGAGAGAGAGAGAGAGAGAGAGTACTGCCAGAAGCAGACATTAGTCGAGAGAGAGGTAGGGTGAAGGGAGAGACTCGTTTTGCGGTCAGAGCACGGTGTAAAACGTTGCTAAACGAGGCGATGCGCGTTTCTTTCGACCCTCGACCGGTCGTTAGGACTTCCAGGATACGCGCTATCCTTTTGCTTCGTACATTAACTTCTTACGTTTTTCTTCCATTTTTTTTTTCTTAGTTTACTTTTTTCTTAGTCTTCTTCTTAGTCTTCTTGTTCTGCTTTGCTCGGAGTATCGTAATAATAACTGAATCGTCCTGGAATAAGTTTGAAACTCGATCCCTCGAGAAAGAAAGACAGAAATTAAATGAAGAAAGATATAAGAAAAAAAAAAAAAAAAAAAAAAAAAGAAAAAAAATAAGAGATAAAGTTGGTATCTTCGTTCGAGAATCTGCTCTTGAAAAATCTTCAACTCTCAGTTGCTATTATTTAATTTCTCTTCTGAGAATATTCTCTCTTTCTCTCTATCTCTCTTTCTCTCGTACTTTCTTTTTCTTTCAAACGGGGTTAAGGATCTTAGCAAGTTTTCCATTGGACGGACGTTCGAGGAAAGAAAATATAACAAAAGAAAATGTTTGGTCACGCGAGCGAATAGACGCACGAAGTGGTGGACTCCAAAGTTAAACACGTGTTAGTATGAACACGAGATCAAGAACGTGTAAAAGAGTTGATACATATGTATGTGTGTGTATGTTTATAGGTAACTGATGGCCTAAGGACTACCGGAAGTGGGTGGTACCACCCGCTACTACCCAACATCCGCCATCTTTCCTTACTTTTATTTCTTTGTTCGACACGCAATCATCTGACCACTTATAGAATTTCTTCTATCTCTCTCTCTCTCTCTCTCTTTCTTTCTCTTTTTTATCTTCATGACTATTTTAATTATAATTAAATAAGATAGTTTTATAGATATATTTCAATTTGTGTAATTTTTAATACAAATTTATTTCATTTGTATTAACACGTTGCACATAAACGCATTATTGCATTCAACATAAATATAAATATGAAATTGTATAAAAATCAGAAACTAATTAAATAAACGTAACTATTTATCCTTTTTTTTTATACAAAACTAACAATATAATAATTAAAAAAGAAAATAAAATAAATTTCTCTTTTCCGTTATCTAAAAGTGTTAATAAGACTACGTTTACGAGTAAATAATTGACATGTATTTTAATTATAAGATTTCTTCACAGGTAGGAAATATTTATTAATTAATACATTCATGCAATTACGTTATTTATGTATATTCGTTTAAATATATGAAAGTGGAGAGGGGGGGGAAGGAGGGAAAGGAAATGGTAAGAAAGAGTTAAAGAAGATGATTTTCTAAACGCTAAGCTTCTCAAAGATAAAAAAGAAGAAGAAGAAGAAGAAGATAGGATGAAAGAATGAAAGAGAAAGAAAGAGAAAGAAAACGATAAAAGGCTCGTGTCCGCACGGGCCTTGCCGGTAAAAGGACTTCCGCGTTTCGAGGACCGTGTTCGCACTTGCTGGCTACCGCGAGCAGCACCCATAAACTCTGCCTATCTTTAGTCGGCAGACACACACACACACACACACACACACACACACACATACATACACATGTCAATGCACGATAGCCGCGAACCCGCTTCTCGACGCCTCAGGCGTTGTATTTGCGATAGGAGGTCGTTCAAGGTTACCACTTGCTATCCCCTCCTTAACGTTAGATCTCAGTTCTTACTCAGGAACATCAATAGCCATGTCTTGATCAAGTCATTTTCTCTCTCTCTTTCTTTCTTTCTTTCTTTCTTTAGATAGCTCACAATGTAGATCCGATAATTGCTTCTTTAGATAATCTTATCAACTTATTAAGATATTAATTGACTAGTTTAGATTTTCTAACTACGCAACGATATCCTGTTGTAGTATGCATAATCTCAGAAAGAAAGAGACAAACAACAAAAATAAGAAAAGTATTTCTGTCTTATAAATATTATCTTTTTTCAGATTATTTTTCTATACTTATTTATCTAGCCTAAGTAAGGGAGTAGTCTGCCTAGTGACGGACACAAAGTTTTTCGAATAATGTAACTTTATTTAATTATTAGTGAAGTCAACATAAATGAACAAAAATGCAACTTTTGTATAAACATATATAAAAATAAGAATGAAACTTTGTTGTAAAAATATACAATCGTTGAAAGTGTCACCTAGTACCGGACAGATTTCACTTCGAAAAACTAGGCACCAGAAATTTTGAAATCATCCTGGCATCGATCACATATGTAAACGTCTGAACATTCAGGAATGTCTGCACATGCTTCATGAACCCATCCATGACAGCTGGACCACTGTATCCAGTCTTCATCGTAGTCTGCTAAGCATACTACGCAAGTAGTTCATTCAATTTCAGATATCTTAGTCAGTTGCTGATTTTTCTTATCTCTGTCTCCACTTTTTCCCTTAGCTTTTACTTCCTTTGACTTTCACGTCTTTGGTTTGTTGATGATACTTTTCTTTTGTTATTTTGAATGTAGTTTTCAGTGTCTGGCGTTAAGAGACTAGTCTTGTTCGGTACTAGGAAATAGGATAATACCAACGTTACGTGATCTATACCTAATCCTTTTTGAAAATCAACAACCAAATTCAAATACAACGAATAATAATGAAGCATTTTATAAATTAACAAATACCATAAAAACTTAAACACAGAAATGTAGCCTAAATCTTATGGGATGCAATGTTTTCCTGACGAAAACTGATATTACCTTGAGCGTCACTGATAAACTGGATCGTATGATTCCCGCACCCCTTTCACCTGTTTTTAAATTATTTTTTGAGATATATGAACATTGATTAATTAACAATTTGATATAAAGTATTATTCATGGAATTAATGAAAGTCTCTTCTGTAAATAATTGGTCTTGTCCACATACTGTGTTACCCTTATTTTGATTTGTTTCTTATTTTCTTAGATTATCAAAGACATACTTTTGATTAATGACAATAATTGGAAAATAATTTCATTGCCATGTACTGTTGATATATATATATATATATATATATATATATATATATATATATATATTTCTTTTTTCAAATCTCATATTCTTCGTTTGAATACTAATGGCCAACTATAAAATTTCTAAGAAGTTTGTATTAATGATTTAGCCGAGGATCGTTAAGTATTGTCATTTCATGTTACTTAATAAATATGGAATTTGATTAACCAACGACTTGATATATTACCTCGTGTTATACGACACGTATGAAATAACTCTGGTTCTGCTGTTGCTGTAGAAGAGGACAATGATAAATTATTATAAAACGAAATAAGACGATGATGATGATCGAATAGACGTCATATTTTGATGATGATATTCGTGAAAATGATTAGAATCAAATATTAACAATTTCAAAAGTTTTCTTCCAATCTAACGGTAATAAATAATTTCACTTTATAATGAAAAAAAAAAAAAAAATATTGAGATTAGTCGATTATTTTTTTCTTGTATAATATTATAACATTACAAAATGATTGATAATCTATCCAACAAAATCATACTTAAAATATCGTTAGACGTTAGAATGATTTAAACTTACTTAACAGTCGTTATTATTGACTAGACATTGTCAAGTCGTATAGTATTATGCAAAACGTTTTAAGCGAGTAGACACGTGAGAAAAATAAAGACAAAAGAAATGAAAATAAATAAAGGTTCATTCGTCAAAAGGGTCATGGCTAATTTTAAAACGGGTCAAACGAATACGAGATGGTATCAATATCGGTATCTATCTAATTAACATAAAAGACAATAGAGCACGTGTGTGTGTCAACGTTAAAAAGCTTTTCCCCTAATCGTTGACTCGCAGATTTCTAAGGTGTTGCCCCCACTAACTCTAAAAACCAAACGAATGAAATTGCGTTGCTTTCAATGGGAAGAATCAAATATGATTGGCACATGAATATATAATCCCACTAGGTATTGCTATATGTGAAATTACCTGGAACGGAATTCATTTATATTCTTAAGAAAGAAAATAAAAATATCAAATATATATTACGATACCGTATATTAAAAGTTGTATTAGTGTTAAGTACTTTACCTGCATATTATATTAAAATAATAATAATAATAATAAAATGTTAAAATGCAATCTTACAATTAGAGGTTGTATACGTCGAAAGGCGAGTAGTAACAAGAAAAACAATTACTTAGATTTTTCTTTCATTATAATCCCGTGCACAACTAACGAAGGATGAAAATGGTGGTGGCTTGCTTTCCCAAGGCTTTGGCTCATTGTCTCGGGTAATTAGGTACCCGTTTAGAGATAGGTGATCGTCGTTGAAAATGCGAACTGGCTTTCGAGCGTTAATGGAAAGCCAACGTGGTGCTGCTGGTCTATCATTACGCGTAATACGGACGCGTAATTCCATCGTAAGAACACCACGTTCCTACGAAACCTACACCTAACTCTCTTGTAAAACGAATCTTTTACCACATGAACTACTTGGTACACTAGTACTTGTAGTAGTGCTGGTGGTTTGAACAGACAGAATTAGTCGATGGCTACTACTTTATAAGAACCGAGCTAGTTTCGTTTAGTTTGCACAACATTCATTTAAACTGTTAACCTTAAACGAAAACAAGTATACAGAATAAATAATACCGATATCTATCGAAATAAATAATTTCCCTAGAGACCAAGAGAAATGATCAAACTTTATAAAAAAAGAAAAAAGTAAAGTATAAAATGTTGATTATTTTCTAAACAAATATTCAACATTGTTTAACCATTATCATTATCATTCGTACAGCAATATTCTCGTCCCTTTACTTAGGATATATAAAAGAAAATAGGATAAGGATAAAGGTAAGATAGTAGTTGTGTGTTGAGGATACTAAAAGAACACTTATAGTATGTGTGTGTTTGTGTGTATCTTTTGGTATCATGAGCATCAATAAAATCTCAACTATCAAATACAATCACCACCCGCTGTTTAGACGACAATCGTTTGGCTGGTAGCAAACGATTTTCCTAGTACCATTATGAACCTAATAAATTAATTAAACCACGTGTGGGGGAGGGGGTTAAAATAGAATGGTATATTGAAAATTACGATTCTCTTTAGACGATAAAAGTTAAAATTAGAAAGAATATTTCTAGCTTCTTTTTTTATTAGCACTAAATTTACGAACTGAACCAATTTGACTCCTAAAAAATTTTAAATATATATGTATTGGTTTTTAATTACATTAATAAGAATTCCTGAACTCTTCATTTAAACAATATTATTAAATCATTAAAAAATAATGAACAAAACATCCGTAAATTTAATATTAACACGTTGAGCGCCAGCGTTCAGTCATCGATGGCTGACACTAGGCTTTCCGTTTAGGCCGTGTCAGGCATTTGTGCCTGACACTCAACTACTTTTTTAATACAAAGTAATGCCTGTGGCCTGATAGGAATTTCGTTAAACATTCGCTTAGTGTTCAACGTGTTAAATGTATATACACAACTTGGTATAGAAATGAAACGATTATTGTGAACGATGTACTTTGGTGGGTGTAGGTAGAATGGAAAGAGAAGAAGAAGAAGAAGAAAAAGGAGACAACAAAAAAAGAAAAAAAGGAAATAAAAATAAAAGAAAGGAAAGAGATAGTGTACCAAACGAAGTACATCGTACGAGCACGTCGGATCGAGATTACTTACGCCGGTTTTAATATTCTGCTCGTGTACTCCCTCGTAATACCGGCGCGCCCGACAACTATCCGTCTTATATATATATATGTCCCTTTTTATTTGTCCCTTTTTTCATCTTCCTTTCTCATCCTCTCTTCCCATTCGCCATTCGTCTTTAGTCGTGAGAGTGACCGAGAGAAAAGAAAAAAGAATAAGAAACGGAATCTGAGGATGCACTTGCAACATATATATATATATATATATATATGTCTCTTCATCCATCGCATAACTTTGTAAAGAATTTTTAACTTGATCCTTCGTTAATAGACCCTTTACCCTTTTAAAGTCATAGTTTTCTTCGTTTCTAACTAAACCATCTATTATTTCCAATTGTAACTTCATTCGCGATTGTCTATCTCTCTTACTCACTTGTTAATAAAACTAAAACGATGAGAATACTCGTTGATACTTTAATTAGTATTATTTTAGGTTTTTTTTTTTTTTCAAGATAAATTACTTAAAGGTAAAAAAAACAAGGGACATATTTTCTATTAGACGTTGAAGTGTCGTTTTATTTATTTATTCTTCCATTCCTTTTATATTGTTTGTTTTTTTTTTTTTATTGTTTTATAAAGAAATAAAGAGAGTTACCGACTGTAGAAGAATTATCGTTTCCAAGATTTTTCCTAGCGTGTCTTGGTTAGGTCTGAAGCGTTGTCAACGGACACCTAGAGTGTTCAGGATCAACCATCGATGAACGAGACGTTGGTTGGGATCGTGAAAGAACGAAACGTGCAAGAGCAACGAAAGCGAATCCTCCTCTTTCTGAACTCCTCCTCCCTTTTTACGTCCCTTTTCTCTCTTTCTCTGTCGGAAAGACGAATGATACCTTGCCGCTTTATGGCAAAGCCCCCCTACCCCAGCCCCGATGGTTCGTGCAAAAAGTGGAAAATACCCGAAGCGGCATTGTCGCAAGACCCGAGCGAGATAGCGCATTCGGAATGAACGTTTAGCGCGTAAAAGGGCAAGCAAAAGGGCTCGCTCCCTTGGTTGTGCTGACTGCCTTTCGATATGCGCCTCCTCTACCGGTGTGTCTTCTAACCGGCCAGGAAGATCCTTCAATGTGTCTACGGTGCGATTCCCTTTCCCTTTAGACTTCACCTCTCCTACTCCCTTCAATCCCTTCAACCTGGTTACTGTTGTTGTTGTTGGGTTACCTTCCGCGGAATTCGATCGGTAGAAAACGCCGCGGCTTCGAATAAAGATGTGCTGTCTTCTACTTTACTACACTCCGGCTGTCTTCTTCTTCTTCTTCTCCTTCTTCTTCTTCTTCTTCTTCTTCCCATCGAAGAACCCACAAAAGGTACGCGCGCGCCCTCGGCATCTCTTTCTTTTTCCTTTTTTTATCTTTTTACTATTTTCTTCACTTATTTTTCTTCTTTTTTTTTTTTTCAACAACACAGTCGTTGCACATTTAACTTTTCAATATGAGAATTCAATGACTATGAGGAAACTAGGGAAGATTTTTTTTTTTGTTTTTTTTTAACCAAGATTTCTCTCAATAGTTATTCAATTTCTCGTATTAGAATTGATTTTTTTATCTCGTTGAAATACGTCGATCTACATATGTATCTAGTTTGTAGATAAATCGAGTATATAATTCAAGCAATATATTTCTAACGTTTAGTCATAGTTCGTATCTTTATTTTATTTTATTTTTTTTTCTTTATTTTTTAATTTAACAAACGTCTTGTGGTACGTTTAACTTTTCAATATGAGAATTCAATGACGATGAGGAAACGTAGAAATATTTTTTAAGCTGAATCTTTCAATAGATATTCAATTTCTCTTATGAAAATCTATTTTTTCTTTTTTCGTTTCTTTTTATCTCATTGAGATACGTAGTATTATATATATATATGTACGTAGTGTGTAGGTAAATGCAACCCATAACTAAATCATATATTTCTAATGTTTTTAGTCGTACAAGTGCAATATATCAGTACCTTTAAAAGGTGCATTTTAACACGTTAACGTTATAGTCTTTGGTATCGGTTAACCTATTGAGAAATCGTATTGCGTTGGGTGACAGGTTTACGGTTATATTCTACGCAAAAGCCGCGAGCTGAGTAGTAATAAGTGATTTTTCCTTGTAATTAACGATGGGAGATTGATTAAGGAGCGATGTGCGTAAAACAAGGTAATTAACGGTCCGGAAGAGCGAGTACGTCAAACCAATAATCGTAAAGAATCTTCCTCTTCCGTCGGCACTTTGCAAACCAAGCTCGAATATCAATTACATCGTATTAACGTTATATTAACTTATGAAATAATCTTCATGCCTTTTTACAAGCTCATAATTTTTATGAAAGATATCACGTGACAAGAAATCAACGAAACACAAAAATATCTAATCAAAATTTAAACAAAAATCAAAATCATCAATACAATCAACAAATTATTATTATTATTATTAATTTGGAATATCATTCATCACTAGGTAGACTATTTCTTTTATAGAAGGTGAAGGATAGAAGCAAAATTCGACCTATCTAATCTAATTTTGAATTTAGCCATCAGATAGCGTATTCAAGTGCTGCTACAGATCCCAATAGAAAAGTAATCTAAAAAAAGTAAAATAATCTCTTGAAATATCTGCGAAACGATGGGAGTTAATAAAAGATAAAAATGAAGTATTTAATGAAACGGCAGGTAGGGAGAGAGAGAGAGAGAGAGAGAGAGAGAGAGAGAGAGAGGTTCGATCATCGGATAAAGACCAGACATTATTGCGAGAGGAATATAAAACTTGACTAGAGAAAGCAAGAAAGAAATAGAGAGGTAAGTATATGGAAAGAGGTAGGAGGAGTCATTAAAGTGGAAGCGTTTATACTCCACGGTAATTACGTTTAAAAGACGACGAAAAGCTTTGATCGCGAACCGACTTTACTAGACCAAATACCATTGACGATTAATCATCAACAACCTGAATCATCAAGCAAGGTTAAAATGAAGAAATGATAGTTGGATTAGTGAGAATTCCTAATTATTTCTTTCATTTGTTTTTTTTTTTTATCTTTTATTAAAATACGACCAACTGAGCAAAATGGGGGGGGGGGGATTCGAATCGTCTTGAGTTTACTTCCTGATCGTCGTCTTGCTAACGTTCTTGAAGTTGAGCAGTTAAAGCAAGCAAGCAAGCAAGCAAGCAAGAAAGTCGATGCTTTATTAACGAGGCGTTCTGCAATAAAGCAGCAAGACCCCCGTGCGTTGTAAGAGATGTGCGTATTGCCCTCGTCTCGGGTCGAAGGAACCGCGCAGGGGCCATGCCGTTATCGAACGATCATCTCTTTCTCCAACGGTTCCGCAAGAGTTCCTGTTCCAGAGAGAAGATAAGTGCGTTTACCAGACTTAACTTGAGAAGAAGGGTAGGTGAAATCATTTCTAACCTGTACCTCTTTTTATTATCCTATTTTACACAAACCCCTCCCCCCCCCCTTCAACCTTTCCAACTACTCATTTCAATTTATCCTCATCTAATTAAAATCATTTGTTAAATGTTTCTTATCCAAGTGCAATACTTTCGTTTTCTAAATGATTACCAAGAACAACAAGATTACAAAAAAAAAAAAAAAGAAAATGTTCAACTATTATTTATAAAATTAAATTAATGCAACTATTCTTGAACAAATCGATCTATGAGAAAAATTGCAATGCTCGAGGTCTCTGTTTCTTAGCGATCCGCTTTTCCTTAGGTCCAACTCTCGTAATAATTCTTGGCGCGTCCCACATAACCCCGGAGGTGCACGGACGGGATATCGGACTTGGGTAATATAAATCGGCGAATATAACGTTCGGAGAACGCAAGGAATCTGGATGCCAAGCGGTGTTCTGCGTTAACTTCTGCACCGGTTCTGATCTCTCTCTCTCTTTCTCTATCTCTCTCTTTCGAATCATACTACTCTCAAGGTAGTAGGAGTCGATGAAAATTATTCAACGAATAAATCCTACTACTACTACTACTACTACTACTACTCATTTCTTCTTACATGGGGTTTACGATATCGACGTCGAATGAAAGGATTGAGAGAGAGAGAGAGAGAGAGAGAGAGAGAGAGAGAGAGAAGAAAACGTATGAAAGAAAAAGACGGAGTCAACTCGACGTCCGGAAAGTATGCTCAGGATGCAACTTGCGATCTCTCAGGTGCTGCGAGAAGTATGCCAGGCTCGTGGACGCTCGTGGAAGGGATTCGCAATGGGCGACCAGCAACCTTTCTTTTCTCTCTCTATCTTTCTCGATTGATATCTTTTCTCTTTCTACCAAACGTAACGCAACGATTCTAATGGATTCTGCATTAAACATTGAGAGGAACCCCCGCGAGGAGTGCGCGAAGTCTTCGAGTCTTCGATAAAAACTAGTCCCATTTTCCGCGCGTATACAACAACCGATCTGACGCCCGGCTATGGCATCGAACGGTGCACTTAAGGTTGTCTCTCCTCTCTCTCTTGAATCTTTCTTCATCTTCTTCTTCTTCTTCTTCTTAGTCTACACGCCCTTTTCTCTTCTTCCTATTTAAGTATATATATATATATAGTTTCTAACCACCCGTTGACTATCCTCGCACTTGATCTCGACGGGTCCTATAGATCGATCAGTTAGAATGAAGCAAATAAGAAGATTTAAGGAAATCTCAGCTTGCTAATTTCGATCTTTCTTACTACCCTTTAGTACTGTTAACGGATTCTACGATTTATCGTGGAAGGTACGTACTCGTTTGTCGAGCGATGACCCTGATTGATACTCGAACGAAGAGAGACGTGCAGCATCGTCGACTTGGTTCCTAACTACTATCTATCTTAACTATCTCTACGTCTTTAGCTAGTGTATTTATCTCGTCATTTGCTACAGAAATCTTATTCCTTTCATATCGAAATCGACTGCTTGAGTTCGACTTGCCTTGAGTGTGTCACTGATTAACTGGATCGTATGACCCCCCTCCCCTGTTTTTGAGTTATTTTTTAAGATATATGAGTGTCCAGTGTTACGTGAACTCCCCTTATATCCTACCTAACCCATATGTGTAAAACTTGTTGCCAACGTTTAAGAAATAAAAATGATTTTTCACCAAATGAAAAAGAGATAAGGAGGTGGATGAGAAGAAGGTGGTGATGGTGATGGTGGTGGTTGTGAAAACGTAATACGTGCATCGACAAAATCGTCTACCTTCCTGAGAGTCCTGATTCCGTTCGTATAAAAGAAAAGAAAGAAATGAAAAGATAGAAAGAGATGAAGGATCTGCTTCACATACTCGTTGGCCCACTACTTGTACCCCCGCGATACGCGTTCCGCATTGATATTATTTCATTAACTTTTTGCTCGATCGGCTCGCTTGTTGGAATAGAGGTCCCGTCGCCCTTCCCTCGACTCATCCCCGCCCTACTCCACCTTCTTCGACCTTCTTCCTTCTTCTCCTCCTTTACCTCACCTCCCTCACAAGTTGCACTCGCGTTACGAAGGCGGGATCACCGATCTCCTCTTCTTCTTCTTCTTCTTCTTCTTCTTCATTTTCTTCTTCTCTTACATTCCCCTCTTCGTTTCATTCTCCTTTCGGCAGAATGCACATGCACCTGCCGGACTAGATGTCGTGAAACTGCACTTCGGAGAAAGGACGTCGCGTGTTCCTTAATAGCCTGCTCCTTTCGAAACTCTCCCACCCCTTTGAGTATTTTTTTTTTTTCAAATCCCCTTTTTCCGAAGTCTTTAACTTTGTCATAGCAATTTGTTCTGTATTTTTTTTTTTTTTAGGAGGTTTGTTTTTTTTTAAATATGATATCAATTTGATCATCAATTATATATTTTTCGTTGTTGGTTATTATTATAGTAGATGTTAGAAATATTTCTTGATTAGATCATATTTATTTAAACTATAATAATATTAAGTAATAAAATAAATAATATCAATAATATTAAATATAAAATTAAATAATATTTAATCAATTTTAAAATAACTATCTCTGAAGTATCTCAATTATAATAAAATATCCTTTTCTATGAGCATCAAGGTTGTTATAGATCATATTTATTTAAACTATAATAATATTAAGTAATAAAATAAATAATATTAATAATATTAAATAAAAAATTAATAATATAAGCATTATTAAATATAAAATTAATAATAAAAATAATATAATATAAAATAAAATAATATTTAATCAATTCTCAAATAACCAATTATAATAAAATGTTATTTTCTACGAACGTCAAGATTCTTATAAATCATATTTATCCAAACTATAATAATATTAAATAATAAAATAAATTAAATAAATAATATTAAATATAAAATTAAATAATATTTAATCAATTTGAAAATAACCATCTCTGAAGTATCTCAATTATAATAAAATGTTATTTTCTACGAACATCAAGGTTCTTATAAATCATATTTATCCAAACTGTGTATAATAATTTTAAATAATAAAATTAATAATATAAATAAATCTTAAATATAAAATTAATAATAAAATTAATATAATCAAATGAAATAATAATTAATTAATTATAAAATGACCACACACACATCACACGTATCTCAATTATAATAAAATATTATATTTTTTACGAACATTTCAGGTTCTTATCGTGAATAGAAAAAATAAAAAAGTAAAGAATAAATAAATAAATAAATAAATGAAAATAATAAAAGGAATATGAGAATATATGCGAACTCATAAAAAGGGACGTTATACTATAGGAACACCATGGATATTCTCACCCACTCTTTCCATTCCGCATGATCACGCACGAATGCAACAAGTACTCGCGTGGAACCGGCCCGAACCGACGTTCCTGTCTGCTTCGAACGACGATCCATCATCGTAAAAAGTGTTTCTTTCCTTCTTGCCTTCCGGCACCGCTCCTGGATCTCTCGAATCGAGTCTTCCCTTCAAGAATCGAGTTGGACCGACCGAT
Organism: Polistes dominula; assembly: GCF_001465965.1. The sequence goes on along the minus strand of NW_015149027.1, from coordinate 250,427 downwards.
CGTACAGCTCGTCGACGATGATCGGCCGATCGATCGATCCTTCGATCTATCTATCGATTGATCGTATCGTGTCGTTCGGGTCAAAACGTCGTAAAACGGAATTCACCTTTTTTCCCTATCTCTCTCTCTCTCTCTCTCTCTCTCTCTCTCTCTCTTTCTCCCTCCCTTCCCTCTCTCTCTTTTTTTATTATTTATTTAACTCTATCCATTTATTATTATCAATCTCATTGGCCATTTTATTTCATTGATAAATCGTTACAAAAATTCTTATCAAATTTTTTGTTTAACCACTTCAACCGTAACACCATTTTGTGTCGCCAAAATCGAGCCATGACGTACTGTAGACTCGTTAATAAAAAAAAAAAAAAATCGTACAACTTCTACATGACGAATATATTCGTCTGTGTCACTTCTTTATGACGTATATACTCGTCAATCACAATATTTAACTGCTTAATTCTATCAATTTTATTTGATTTTATTTTAACGATATTTCGCTCTCTTTCTTTTTTTGTTATCGTTAGCTATATATAAATAAAAAAAAAAAAAAATACAAAGCAAGGTAAATCGTGAAAAAAAAAAAAAGAAAAAGAAAACGTTCGTGAATGACCCTTGACACCTTATACCTCGTAAAGTAACCATTCACTCGAATGCTAATGGGCAAGTGGTAATAGTTTTTATCGGATGTTAATTTGGTCGAAGTCAAGGGTCGAAATGAGTATTCTTTTTCTTTTCCCTCGTTCCTCCTCCTCCTCTTCCTCCCATACAGCCCCACCCTCCTCCTCCTCCTCCTCCCCCTGCTTTGCCCTCCTACCCTTATTTGTGCGAGGTAAAATCGTGAAGGAACTCATACATATATAATTCATGCAAACACGTGAGAACAGGAAATATATGTATAACGTTACGTATTCTTATTTCAATGAATGATGTATATATATATATATATATATTTTTGTTATCGTTTCATGAGAATTAGAATGTTCGTTTACATGTAGGTATAATAAAAATTGTTTATTGTGAATCGTCGTATGTCAACGTCATCCAATGTATGATTGTTGTTGTGTTGTTTGATTTGACTCATCAGTCATAGTTCATACGTTGCGATGAAAACATCACGGGGAAAAGTAATATCAAGTTTTAATTGTTTAATTATTTGTAATATTATTATTTTATATTCAGGTTCATAAGACATTTATATACGAAGAAGAATATTATTTTATTTGTCTACTTTTTAAGTAAATTAACCTAATATATTAAATTTCTATTGACTGTTGTTCAATCAACGTTTTTTATTGAAGGGTTTTTGAAATAATATATTTTTTTGTTTTGATGTAGATAAAAAGAAAAGAAAATTGTAGAACTGAAAAAAGTATAAATGAGGAAGAAGAATAAGCGTGAAAGAGTATACCACAACACGCCCTTTTTCCTTCCCTTTTTTTTTTGTTTTTTATTTCTTGCTAGTGCGTTCCTTGTATATCCGCAGCAGCGTGCAGGAATTTGCAGAGAGAAGGTCAAGCCTCGAGGGCAGCCCGGAAGTGCGATATATCCTACGGACTGTCTCGAAAGAGCCTAAGTCCTTTTATACTTAATCTACCTTTTTCTTTTTGTTTATTTCATCATTTTACTTCTCTCCTACGTAATATTATAATAGTAACATTTACTATTTAAGGATGCATTGTTCATTTTTGATTTTGATTTTGATTTTTTCTATTTTGATTTTTTATATTTTTCTTATCAACGTGTCATTTAAATTTAGGGTGGAATCTTGACATTTTTTTTTTCTTTTATACGATAAATAATTCTCCATACTTGAGAACTATAACGGTACATTGAATTTCGTGTTCAACTTCTTCGAGGTAATTGGGTCCACCTTTGCCAAGCATTTCCGTTTTTCTTGCTATTCGTTTTTTTTTTTTACAAATCCATCAAGAAATTATTTTTAAATTTATATATATATATATAAATGTTCCTATTTTTTATTCAATGAAACCACAAATTTTAATTAAAATATGAGAAATGAAATGATATGACATTTCTAACCTATAAAAGTTTTGACGATGACTGTGATGATTGATATTTTAAAAAATACAATACTGTATATTAAACAAGGTAGAATAATTTGCGTATAAATTTGGTTTATAGAAATACACGGAAGTTGTTTCATAAGACGTATTTCAAACATGGTTTTCTAAGTTGTTTCGAAGAACAGTGAATTCCCCGAAAGAGAGCGGCGGCGCGTGTGTCACAGCGTGCGTTTGTCCTTTGGTCTCCCTCGCTTTCCATCTCTCCAGATGCTTACACGCCGAGTAAAAATCTTGGATACAATGCTGGTACTTCCCGGAAGGTACGCAATGCCCGTAAGTATCGCGTTAGAAAAATTGCCGGACATTGTTGGGCTCCGGTCATTCCTATTTCTAAGAATGCTAGTCTCGCAAATTGCGGTATTGCAGTTGAAACGATGAAAACGCATTTTTCTTGGTGTCCTGATATTCACGAGGGTGGTTCACGTGTCACGTAATTTGTCATAAAATACTTTCAAATTGTTCTATTCGAATTATTCGTATATATATACAGAACTGTATAACACATTTATTTTACTAAACACATTTACAAAATTAAATTACCTACAAGTATGTAACTCTGAGTAATCATATAACACGTCATTTTCTAGGAGCCTATCTAACATTTTACAAAAGGGTTAACTTTGTACAATACTGTATTTTTACAGCACTGTATAACATCATTTTTAATAAACACATTTACAAAATTAGGTTACCTAAAAATATTGAACTTTGAGTTATCATATAACACGTCATTTAAGGATTACCTTTGTACAACACTGTATTTTTACAGCACTGTATAACATAATTTTTACTAAACACATTTACATTATTAAATTAGCTAAAACTATTGATCTCTTGGTTATCATATAATACGTCATTTTCTAGGAGTTTATCTACCATTTTACAGAAATGTTAATTTTATACAAAACTGTATTTTTACAACACTGTAAAACATAATTTTTACTAAACACATTTACAAAATTATGTTACCTAAAAATATTGAACTTTGAGTTATCATATAATACGTCATTTTAGGGTTACCTTTGTACAACACTGTACTTTTACAGCACTGTACATAACACATTTATTTTAGTAAACACATTTACAAAATGAAATAACCTAAAACTATTGAGCTCTAAGTTCTGATAATTCACGTCATTTTCTAGGATCCTATCTACCATTTTACAGAAGGGTTACCTTTGTACAACACTGTATTTTTACAGCACTGTACATAACACATTTATTTTACTAAACACGTTTACAAAATGAAATAACCTAAAACTATTGAGCTCTAAGTTCTGATAATTCACGTCATTTTCTAGGATCCTATCTACCGTTTTACAGAAGGGTTACCTATACACACATACACATATATATATATACTTTTCCGTTAAAGTAAAAGTTGAAAGGATAAAAAGCAAACGAACGATCGGCGTTCGTCATTACGTTGGAGAAGAGAAAAGAAGAGAAGACATTCGAACGGTGAACGACCTTTTTCTCGCTCACGTTGGGTACAGACAGTTCGACGACGGCCATAATCGTCTCCAAGCAAAAGAAGATAATTCGAGTGAACGAGATGAGTCTCGTCAAGTTTCGCGAAAGATGCTTACGTGGTACGTACCTACGAGATGTGTCCGTTTACTTCCAAGAGTCATTACTCGCCCTTTTCCGCCATAGGAGAGAATAGTCCTATGGAATTTCTGTAGACTTCATTGGATCATCAGGTGTATCTCTTATGCCAAGCTAATAGACCGTCGTAAGGTTCTCGTTCGATTCCACTTTGATTTCCCTGCCAATCAAACTGCGAAAGAGAAAGAAAGCTGCTGCCGTGTGTCAAGTTAGAAGAGTTGAAGGGAAAAGGGGATAGAGAGGGTGGTGGAGGAGGAGGATGAGGAGGATGAAGAGGATGAGGCAGGTGAGTCGAGTGTCCACCTCATCCTCATACTAACTCATCCCCCTTTCCTCCCCCTGTTTCTCTTGGACGGTGACTACGCTCGATCGTAAATCGAAAGGAAGACACGAGTGTCGCGCCAAACCCAGAGTCTTCCTCGTCAGCCAATCAGCGGGACGAGCACCTCCGATGAGCGATAAATCACATGGCTTTCGTTCCAGCCGTTCCACGGTGGAACCACGCGTGTTCCTCAGTGTTCCCTGCAATTAATGTCAGCCCCCTCCTGATCGATCGTTCCTTCGCGGATTCTTCTTGGCGAGAGACGTGGGGCCTCCTTCGAGAGACAGCCAAGGTACGATGAAAAGAGAGAATAAGAGAGAGAGAGAGAGAGAAAGAAACACCTTGGCATCTTGACCAACGCCAACGCCGACCCTGACGACTCTGTTCCTCGAATTCTATCCGATCATCATCATCATCATCATCATCATCATCATCCAACTTTCCAAGGCTCACTGGAAAATCTCTCCTCTCCTTTTGGTTGACCATTTTCCTTTACGATCTAAACCAAGTTTCTATCTTTTAATTCGTTCGTAGAGATAATAATCGTTAGATTGTCGTTTAATGATCATTTTACCTTTTTTATATATGGTAGATCGTTTAAATGATTAATTCCCATAGATAAAATAATTTTATTAGTCAAGAATAAAAGTCCCTTGCCATTTGTTCAACGTCAAATAAACAACAAATGGATTTGTTTTTTTTTCTTTGTCTTTTTTTCTTTTTTTACTTGTTAGAAATATTCGATAAAACCGTTCGACATTATATTAAGAAAAAAAAGTTTAGATAAACGAGTATATAACGGTATGAATCATTCTTCAACAGTATTAAAATGTTTATTTATGAGAGATGCGTTATAACGATAACCAATTCGTTTAATAGAAATGAAATTAATTAATTAGATGGATGGAATAACAAGTGAAATGAAAAGGTGTACATGGTGGTATCTATTTCTATTTCGAAAATATTTCTAACTCGTATGATGTATCTATTACGATTTATCAATCTTTGATTTTATTTGAGTTTGTTTGTTTTTTTTTCTTCCCAACACGATGTTCCGTAATCTGATCGAATTAGAAGATAAAGAATGGTAGGGGGACAATTTACATGAAACATTAGCATTACTTAATCAAAATATTCTACAGCAAACACATTATCGATCCATGTTGAAATCGTGTCCAATCGATTAGATTATTATTAGTCTAAGATAAAACGTATTGGTGAAGAATAATCGATAGTTCTGAAAGTATTTTCAAAAAGAAATTCGATGGAATTATTATAGGCCATAGTTTTCGTTCTAAAAAGTGACAGGGGAAAAAGATATTACTAGTATATATATATATATATACATCGATCAATGATTTAGAAGGAAAGGAATGATTAATGATCCAACCATATTTCTTCATTTCTTCATGATAGGTCAGGGTCGATAGAAGAACTCGGTTGTCCACGTGACGAAACTGTCTTAAAAGAAGAGTCTGGCTAAATGCCGTATGCGATGGAATGCATTTCTTCAAGTATGAATTATTCTGAGAATGTCAAGATGCATTCTGTTTTAACCTTAGAAGAGTTAACATGAAGTATATTTAATTATACAAGTGTATGTTACCACAATATATTATATAAGTATATATCAAGGAAGAGATTGGCTAGTTTTCTCGTATCTCGTTAAAATCAAGACCTAATTTAGATACCTTGTTATCGTTCAATGTCCCGCAAATGTCTTCTCTTTCGATCGCAAGAACGAGAAAATCGCAATGAACGGAAACGTTCTTCGTACGTGCGCCTCTCTACGGATATGAACAAGCAAAAAAGTTTTCTCTTCAGATCGTAGACTGACTCCTTGACAATTAACGATAAATTAGTCGGACATTGAAAGAATAAAAGGATTTGATTTTATACGATGTGTACCGTAAGTTACCTTGAGAATCATATATCTGACATTAAAGTATTTTGTGATTAGATATGTAATAAGTATCATACACTTGTCAATTTTTTTTCTTCTATTATACTTTTGTTCTTTTTCTATCGATATTTCGAAATAAAGGTATACGAAAGAGAAAGAGAGAGAAAAAAAATGGTATTACAAATTTACGAAGCGAACTCGATGGCTAACTGAAAGTCTTCGTGCCACTCCCCATCGTATAATCAGAGTTCTTGGTTTGGCAGCGTTGGGATGATAGCTTTGCACAGCTTCTTCTTCTTCTTCTTCTTTTTCTTCTTATTATTCTCCATCTCCTCCTCCTCCTCCTCCTTCTCCGTTTCTCTTTTTCTCATCTTCTTATTCTTCCACCCCTGTTTTTCTTTAACGTCGTAGTTTCCCGTTCCCTTTCCTTGTGGCACCGGTTCTCAGTATAACTTCACGCGCGGTAACCAATAAAAGCGGTTTCGGTAATGAGTGGTTGCCCGCATCTGTGCTGCTGCTGCTGTAGCTGTTGCTGATGTTGCAGCCTTCACATCGGATGCACATTTACTCTTCTAAAGGCTGCTCGTCTTGGCGGACGTCTTATAGAAAGCGATGTTACTTCCAATAATTTCCTGTGCTTGCTTGCTTGCTTACTTGCACAGGTATCCTGCTTTGGAAAGTGAAATTCATTGGTAGCACGAATTCGCATGTAAACGATATATTCCCTACCTACAATCCTGACCCTTTTTTTTACATGTTCATAAATTCAAGAAAAGAATTATCAAACGTTTAATCATATATTTTACTATAAAATAGAAATGGAATTCAGAATGTGTCTGATATTGGAACTTTGGTTATTTGGGGTACAATTTTGGAAGGGGTCAGCAATTTTAATTATTTAGGTATTTAGGAAAAGAATCAATTTAGGCAATGAAAAGGACAATCATCCTACCGGTAGTCCTTTATGGTAGCAAAACTTAGCGAATTATAGGTTAGAATCTTTCAACATGTTCATCCAGTGTTTCCATGAATGTTTTATGTTAGAAAATATTTGGCAATAGTTAGTGATATCACTGTGTGATTTACAATGCATTTAAATAGATAAAATATTAATAAAATAAGAAAATATGTGTAACACGTTCCCGCCAACGCTGTAGTTCATAATTCTCGCCACTAGGCGGCTGCGCTTAACCTTTTCGTTCTATTGGACGGGCGAATTAATTAATTAAGTATTCGAAGATAAAGTTGTTCGTAAAATCTTCGAGTGCACACCACAATGAGGAAATGGGCGAATGGAGAAAACCCCATAGTTAAAGTACATCGACTGTACAACAAAACTGGACATCATTAACATCGTAAAATCGCGCCGATTAAGATGGGCAGGTCACGTGGCGTTCATGGGGGTGGATCAAACGGTGCATAAAATACTAAACGGTATACCAAACAGGAAAAAACCACTGGGTAGATGGGGGAACAATATTATTTCGGGATCTTAAAGAAATAGGCTAGGAAAAGAATGACGTAATTGTATCCTACATATGAACTTCTCTTTTTATGTGTGTAAAACTCGTTTCGAATTCTCGACGTTGATTCTGTCTTTCGAAGTTCCTCGTTGTTCTCGAATTACCGTTTTTGTTTTTATTAAAGTATCTTTCTCCAATCGAGTTAAGGAATGTCAATAAAAAGGAAAAGAGAAAGAGAAAGAGAGAGAGAGGCCGAAAAATTTTTCAGGTTACTACACACGGTGAACCAGTTTTAACGTACGATCCTCTGAAAAGTATCCATGTATGTCGAAATAAAAGAAAATAAGGAAGAGAAGAATAAAATGAAAAGAAAAAGAAAAAGAAAGTAATAGGAACGTTAGAGTTGAGAGGTTTGAACCCCGCTTCATTGTCTCATGCTAATCGAATCCCAATCGAAGAGGCCACGAAGCACCTTCGTCCTACGCTTCCTTGCTAGGTCATTGAATTCCATAGTGTTTCTTCATTATCTCATTGAATACTAAGTACCATGGTGTAGTGAGTGTTTCCTCCTCGTGATTTCTTCCGCCTCTTTTGTATTGAATCCATAAGATCAAGCACCTTTCTTTTAGTATTTTCTCATCCATGTTTCTTCTCTCATTAATCCCTCTTACGCAAATCGGCCACGCCCCGGAAAAGGTAAACTATTAAAAATATAAATAAAAACAGAAATATACAGGTAACACCCCTCCTACAATACGACATATCTTATAACACCATTTCCCTATAATATGATTCATAAATTACTACAAACCTTTCTACAACACTTTGTAGAATACTTTTACAGAACTGGATAACATGATATTGTATAATAACAATATTTCAAAATCAAATTACTTTAAAATAATGAACTTTAGGTTATCATATAACAGATCATTTTCTAAAAATATATATCTACCCTTTTATAATAATATTTAAAATATTAAATAATATAATAATAATATTTTAAAATCAAATTACTTTGAAATAATGAACCATGGATTATCATATAACAGATCATTTTCTAAAAATATATCTACCCTTTTATAATAATATTTAAAAATGAAATTACTTTAAAATAATAGACTATTGGTTATCATATAACACGTTTTATTATATTTGTATTATTATTATTATTATTTTATGGAAAAAATGAATGATTTATTTAACAAAATAACAAGAGAGAAATTTCATAGCATATTAATATCGCATGTTAGATCACGCGAGAGTAAAGAAAATGGTGGTGGAATCAGATAAGTAGGATGAGAAGGTGTGTAATTCGTGGTCGACCGTTACAAGGCCGTACCAATAGAGGTTGGAACTAATGCAACGCGGATGCGCTTCGTCTCGGCTTTGGTCGACCCTCGTTCGGGCTTTCTGCCCTCGGCATTCGAGCAGCTCGACGATGCAGCTCGTGCACGCGAGGGGCGATAGGTTTCTCAAGTGACCGTGTGGGCTCCCGTGTGGATCTCATTCATACGTTCTGCGAGCCTCTCACGGGCTTCTTTGGCTGCATGCATGCACGTCAATGGGATACCTAACTTCTTGCACAACGGATTTTCTCTCATCCGTATTTCTGAGAGAACGGGATGCATAAACTTCAACATCATGGCAAAGGGGGTAAACCAATTTGAATCGGATCTTTCAAATGAAATTTATATACAAAATAATACTATAATTAGATCACCATTATATATATATATGGTAACGAATAAAAAAAAAGGTTCATGGTTCATTTAGATGCAAGTTTTAATCAAAGAAATTTCTCATGGTTCAGAATCGGTTTAATGAAATCCATAGCGTCATGATTCTAGTTTATTATAGAGTGGTAGGATTAGTTGGCACACTAGGGAGAATCTAGGGAGAAATGGAAGACATTAGTCTGAGACTAATGTCTCTCGAGAGAGCGATTGTGTCCATCCCCGTGATTTCCCATTCCCAGGATTGTCTCAATACTGGCACGTACGTACTTTTTTCACAATTAATTTACTCCGATCTCGGTGGCAAGGAATGATTCTCTTTATCCATTTCTCTCTCTCTCTCTCTCTATCTCATTCTGTGTATTTCTGTTTCATTCTAACCAATCTATCCTCACTCGTACGAATTCCGAAAGATCGAGCTTCCGTTGTAGGACTCGGTTTACGAAGCCGAGTGAGCCTTAGGATAGGGTCTACTAGGTACTGTTTAAGGAAACTTGCGCGTGCCCCGTTCTTCTTTCTCTTTCAATTAATGTCCACTCATTCTCAATTAATCCGCACTGTCTGTATCGATTATTGCATACCACTTGTCGCTGGCTAGGATCAGTTTTACTGTTAAGGCTCGCCCTAACGAACGCGCCCGCGTAAAAAACCTGAACTTGACGTAGCAAACGTTAGGAGGAGGATCCGAGGGGAACCCATAGGAGCCATACCAATGGTCAATGCATTTCTCTATATCGAGTCAAGTGGTCCCTGCGACTCTACGGGACCAAAGACGTTGCCCAGAATTTATGTCATTCTCACATGTAGCCTCTTTCGAGTTAGAAAAGAAATACGAAAAGTATTAACGTGATACCCTGTAACAACCGCGTTGGGTGGTGCGATTCTTAGAGAAAACTATTTCGATCTTTCTCTCTTTCTCAGGTGATAGGCTAAAGGAACGAAGTAATTGGACATACGTGATTATCCGAGAAGAGAGAAGAAAGAGAGATAGAAATCGTTTACCGGTGATTTTAATGATTGTCCACTCTCGTTGGGTTGTACTAAACGAACGCGAACGATCTATTAGAATTTATTCGAACATCATGCGAACTTGGTTGGTTAGTGCTTTTAAACGAAGAATCAACCAGTCGTTAATACTTGTACCGAGTAAGTGTTTGGTCCGAACGAACCTAACCCAGAGAGAGAGAGAGAGAGAGAGAGAGAGAGAAAGAGAGAGAAATAATTCATCCCTGAAAAGGTTAATCGCAGCAGGACTCGTGCTTCTTTTCGTTGATGGTGGTGGTGGTGGTGGTAACGCGAATGAGAAAAGACGGCTGGTAAAGGGTGGGGGAAAGTGGATGGGAGAGTATAGGTAAGAAGGAAAAAAGGGTGAAGGGATGGGCAGGGGGTTTAGTCAGATCTCTTTTCGGTATTTCGCTCACGCACGCTTGCACGCGAACGTTTGCTCAGCTCGGCTCACGCAATAAGAACGTTTTCGTAAAAGACATACTCTTGTAAGAAGAAAAATTGTAACTCTTCTTCACCATTTTACCAAGAAGTGTCATTAGACATTCTTTCTTTCCGAATTTGGTAGCTCTTTCAAATTGGTGCAAGGATTTTGTAATCTTTTGTAAACGTTTATTATATTTTGTAACCTTTTTTTTTTTTTTGTTCATTCGTTTGAAAATATTTATTACTTATGTCAGTGTTGACGAGAATTCTTATGATATCAAAATAATCTCTTGAAAAGATAACATATTAACCAACGAGTTCTCAAGGTAGTCGTAGTACATATGAGAGATCCCTTATCCCTTATCGTTAGATCGTAATACGGCCATTTCACCTGCAAAATTATAATCATAAACGAATGCATTAAACTAGACAAGTTTATAGTCAGAAATTTGCAAGACAGTTCAATTTCATGAGATCATTGGCTAGAATATTCACCCACCCAAATAGCATTAGGAATCTTATAAAATATACAGGGTGATTCACCAGATCTTGCCACCTAAACACCACCGTAAGTCTGATAAAACCAGAAATGTGGATCATGAAAAATTCTCTACTACAATATGACATTGGTATTTTTTGGTTAGGTTGACTAATTTTCGAGATTTATTGATCAACTTTGTTTTTTTAAATACAATGTTATATTTTAATACTCATTTTCGGATAGCGGCTTTTAAGACAAATTCAACGATGTGCAACATTAATATTTTTGAAGTATCAACGAAGGTAAAACCTGGCGAACAAAGTCGGCAACAGTACAGCTCTACCGTGCATGGTGGCGTCGTAGTCGCGTCAGGGTTGCGTCAGGGTTGCATCATCCTTTCAATTGTTTTTATTGGTCATTGTCAGGTTTTGTATTTAATGTTGCACATCGTTGGATTCGTCTTGACAGCTGCTATCTGAAAATAAATATTAAAATATAACATTGTATTTAAATAAACAAAGTTGACTAATAAATCTCGAAACTGACACAATTTATCAAAAAAATACTAATGTCACATTGTAGTCTTGAATTTTTCATGCAATTCATTTCTTATCAAGTTTTCTGGTATTGTCAGACTTTCTGAGCTATTTGCTGATGAATCAACCTGTATAGGAACGAGAATTTATGAACGTGTGAGAGAAAATTTCTTATTTAAAAGTAAAAAAAAGATAAAAGATAGAAGATGAAGATAGATAAAGAGAGAAAGAGCATAGATCAGAAGCATAGATCTCATATGCAATTTAATTCCTGACACTTGGCACGTACGAAGATTATCAGAAGAGTTCTACGCGGCATCAAAAAGGGCATGGATGATGCCCTAGCACGGTGGCAAGAAGTAAGCAAAGCGGAAGGACTTTCCAACTTTTTAAAAGGCATTAAAGTTCTCTCTCTCTCTCTCTCTCTCTTGCTTTTTTGTTTTAATCTCGGTAGTCTCTCACCTGTTGCAATGGACATCGTAACGCTCGCACAGGTGGGGTCGTGAGTGGGAGTACTGCGAGGTTTTGATAAAAGAAAGATATCCTTTCCCCTCTCTCTCTCTCTCTCTCTCTCTCTCTTTCTCTGAGAAAAAGAGACCTCTGACTTAACCTCTCTTCCTCCTCTTTCTCCTCCTCTTCTTCTTCTTCTTCTTTGCTCAGGAGGAAGTGGACGCTGGGGAAGAAGAGGTTTGAGCATAGCTTTTATTCGTACAAGAGAGAGAAAGAGAAAGAGAAAGAGAGAGAGAGAGAGAGAGAGTCAATAGAGAGGCTGCCAGGCTGGCTGGCACGCTACGTGAGCGGCATGCACGCACATCCTTTTTTTTTTGTTTCTTTTTTTTTTCTTCTTCTTCTTCTCTTTCTTCCTCTACTTTTGCCGTTCGTACCTCATCGGATCCCACAGATTTCTTCTTATTCTTATTCTTATTCTTATTCTTATTCTTATTCTTATTTTGATTTTTTTCGTTTCACTCCCTCACTCTTCCATGACTTAGCATCATTGATGGGCCTTTTTATACTTTCATTTTACCTTTTTATTTTTTTTATTTCTTTTTTTTTTTTTTCGTTGATAGCATTCAACTTACGAAATGTAATTAACAATCTCTAAATTTTGCAATAGCAGATCTCATTTTGTGTAATGCGAACAAAAAAAAAAAATGAAGACGAAGACGAAGAAGAAGAAGAAGAAGAAGAAGAAGAAGAGGAATATGAGAAGAAAAAAGAATTAAGTTCGGTACGAAGGGAAGTACTTAAAAATCGTTTAAGACTCGATCGTAAGTAAAAGAGGAACACGAAAGCTTGTCCAAAGTCCTTTTCTGAAATAAATCGTCCATTGCAAAACAGAACACACGCACCTGCACCTACGCGAGTTCTCTCAACTCTCGATACTCTGTTCAAAACGTTGTATTTTATATAAAGAGAACCTTTTTCCCAATGGTAGAATCAAAAGCAAGTTTCCTACCACTCCGCTCCCCCACTCATCTCCTCACCTCACCTTTCTCCTTTCCTTCCAACCCTCACAGAGCAAACGGAATAGATAAATCGGTTAGAAAGGTTTACACGATGTCTTCTCAGATGCATACACCGCAAAGTTAAAGATGTCCTTCGAAATGCAAGGGATATTACATCGGCCCTTATATTTCAAGGATGTATAAAACGATACATGTTCGAGAAGGGACTGTATATCGATACTTAACAGGTTCACCTCAGCTGAGTTTGGATTTAATAAAACGATATTAAGAGAACAGAAATATACAAAATAAATATTGGCTTGACAATTAAGTAATTGCAGGTTCCACCAATCATTGGTTAAATTTCAATGGTATTTTTTTACATTAATATTTATTTGTTAATGTGTGTGTGTTAACACTATGCTGTTCGCACGTCTAATATATATAATTTTTGCATGGCACCAACGTGAAGCAATAGTGTTAATAATCTTTACTTTAAACGACTGACATTGCAATAAAATGATTTTAGCACACACTAACAACCCATGGCACACGCTTGTAACTCGAAGGCAAAAACAGGGATGGATGGGGGTGTCAGGAGGGTGGGTTTTCACTAAGAATAAAAATATAAAAGGGAGAAACATAAATGATAATGTAGGTAACATACGAGAATGAATCATCTAACTTGGCTACCTGTAAAAGGACGATACGAATCTACGAGTGAACGTCACGGAAAGGCGTTGCCGCCAGCTCTCTTTCTCTCTCTCTCTTTTGCAAAAAAGAAGAAATAACATCCTTCTCTCTCTCTACCCGTGGTATAATAATAATAATAATAATAAAAAGAAGAAAAAAATAAGAAATTACAAGTACACCCTCGAATATCGTCGTTCATCTTAACGCAACCATGGTAAACGTAATGTAAACCCGTACACGATGATTTTAAGTTTACGTCTGACATGATTTTAGCGTTGTTCAGAGTGGCCTTTGGACCGGTAAAGTAGATAAATCGGAAAGAAGAGTTCGCGAGAACGATCTCGAGCCAAGATAATTCATTTCCCATGAAACTTACTTATTACTTTACGAGTATTAGTACAGTAGTACGAGTAGTAGTAGTAACGTTTATTTCTCTCTTTCTCTCTCTTTCTCTTTCTCTTTCTCTTACTTTTTCTTTCATTCTTCCTTTTATTTATTTCTTTATTTGTAGTTTTCTTCCCTGAAGTATACCTTGGCTGTCGTGCGACTTGCACGCGCGCATTAAATGCGATACTTATGCTCGTGCAACGTGCCCCGCGGTGAATCCTGGACACCCCGTCGTCAACGGGGAATTAATTCGAGAGAGTCTCGCGTCGATGTAATTAATAATTAGTCGAATGCTTAATTAGTAGCCGGGACATTCCGGCCAATTAGGCCACTCAGAGATGAAGCTGTGATTCCTCCAATCCTTTTACCCGCTGTGAAATAAGATCGTTCATACAATTTCTACACACACACACACACACTCTTTTCGTACTCCCTTTTTTCTACACTTTTCAAAACCAAAAATTCATTCATCAAGTCTTTTCATTCTGTTAAATCATTTGATTCTTATTTTATATATACCTGGGTATATTTTTTAACGTTAATCAGCAATCTTTGAGTATTAAAAGATGAAAGACCACTCAAGATAAAATAAAATAATAAAAGAATCATCGTATATACTTAAATCGTCGCTTCCTCGTATTACATCTACATTAAAGTAGCTCGGATTCGAAGGTAACAGTTTGTAAGCGAGTATCACGGTAAGTAAGTAGATAGAAAGAGACGAAAGAATGAGGAAAAAAAAAAGAAAAGAGAGACAGAGAGAGAGAGAGAGCACTCGTGTAAGTTATGCTTTAATGCGGTGTATGCTAATTCAAATTGATTTAATAGCTGCTACAAAGTCGTAAATCCTGTTGAACGGGCCTCGCTCTCACCGATTACTCGCACCTTACGAGTACCAATGATATCACTCTAACAAAACATCGGAAAGTCTTACCTTTAAATGTTAACTTCCAGGTGAATCTCGATCGGGAAATTAATCGTGAGTCTGAAATAAAAAAAAAATAAAATAATTTTGAACTCAACGTGAACGTGATTACAAAGATTACAAAAATTAAACACGAGTTTCATTATGTGGTCAATATTTTATAATTTATAATTTAAATGAATTATTTAATAATTTTTGTATGTATAATTTGAAAATGAATTTAGAAATGTAATAGAATTATTTAATTTAAGGATATTGAAATAAAATCGTACAAAATTCTAATATCAGGTGTACAACTTTGTTTCTGATATTTTCCAACAGATGGCTAATAGAAAAAAATGGCGGGAACAAAGTTATAACCTATTAATTAAAATGTATACATTTTTATGATCGAGATACAAATCATTAATCAAACTTACATATATATATACATATATGATTTCGTAATAAAAGTTTGTCTAATGGATTAGATTTAGAAACTAGATTTTAAAACGACTAACAAGGTGTTTATTTTTTTGTTCTTTTCTTTAAAAAAGAAATGACAAAAATAAAGGAAGTCCATTTATCATTCGTTTATCAAACGAGAATTCGAAAGCGGTATAATATTGAGAAAGAAAGAACTTAAAATACCATAAGACTTTAATTACGAATGTAGTCTTAGGCAGAGTGTGTTTATCTTATGGGAATTTTAACATACACAGTCATACTTTACCTCGTTGGAATTTTGTAAATTCTCTCCCGTAATACTTCACCATGAACGATTTTTAAAACCCGAAGAAAAAGACACCGACACTGAGTCTCAGTTTTACTCACTTTTACCATCTTCGGCTTCATTTTATTTCCATTGGAAGCTTTAAAACATTTTTCATCGGTAAAATTAAACGTTTACCATCCCTTCTCCTTCTCCTTCTCCCTCACCTTCCTTTCTTTTTCTTTCAGTTTACGTTTTGTTTTGAGTCATTTTATTATTATCTCGCGTGTATCCTTTCTCTCCAGTTCGTCGGTGATATCCCTCAGGCTAACCAGGTGAGCATAGTCGGCAATAATACACTCGAGGTGAAAGGTGAAACACCACAAGCGACAGAAAATGCATAATCGTACATCTTATTCCTCCTTCTCGTTGCCCGTAAAAAGATTCTACCTTTTAACGTCATCTTATCATCGAGTCGTACAAGATCATTACGATCGAGATTATCGATCAAGAATAAACCCCCCCCCCCAAAAAAAATGAGATTACTTTTACATTTTATATTTATTTATTTTATTACGATAGTTAAATAGCATTTATTTAGCAAACGAGATACATTTCTGATTGACAAGATAATGTAGGTAATAATCACAGATTCATAAAAGATAAGATAAAACATTTGAGAATGATGATCATCCTAACCTATAAACCATCCAACTTTGCAATCTCAGTTTATCTCATTTAAATTTATTTTTCTTACGTGTAGATATATTTTTTGTGTCCTTAATTCTACACCAATCTAAAGGTAAGGTATCAGAAAGGAAAGTAGAAACGTCGAAGGTAGCAGGCAAGGACGTTTCATGAGAAGAGAGGTATAGGATATCTCAGATGGTTAGGTTGTAGCAGTAGTAGTAGTAGTAGTAGTTCTATCGCGATACCATTGACTGACTCTCACTCAGAATGAGAGAGGGGGGAGGGGTTAGTGCACTGACTGTAAGGGAAAGGGAGGACCGGACGTTGGTAGCCAAAGAGTAGCTGCTCCTCTGGTAGCTGAGGAGTAGTAGCCCAAGGCTACTAGAAGATTGCCGGCAGACAGGTGGGTGAGGCGAACGATGGCCGAGGTAAAAGGTGGAGTATGGGTGTTGTGTGTGCTCCCCACGACTCTCCCCCCACCCTTCTCCTTCTTCTTCTTCTTCTTCTTCTTCTTCTTCTTCTACTTCTTCTTCTTCTTCTTCTTCTTCTTCTTCTTCTTCTTCTTCTTCTTCTTCTTCTTCTTCTTCTTCTTCTACTTCTTCTTCTTCTTCTTCTTCTTCTTCTTCTTCTTCTTTCGAAGGGCCTTTTCTCGAAGTCCACTTAGCCGCACGCGAGCCTTCGAGTGTTCCTCTCGCATAGAAGGTACCTTTCTTTCTTTCTTTTTCAATGCGGTGCTGGTGCTGCTGTTGCTGATGTTGTTGCTTCAGGGCACGAAAAGGGAACTCTCTGAAGGCTTGCGGAGGTGGAGAAGAGGCATTAACCATGGATTTATTCGAACGCCGAGTAGCCCCCGAAATTGCCCGATTACAGTATTACACGCCGTGGATGGATGGACAGACGCCAAGAGAAAGAAAGAGAGAAAGAGAGAGAGAAAATAAAAAGAAAAAAAGGTAAAGAAAGAAAGAAAGAAGGGCTCCAGTTGTAAAACCGACGTTGCGAGACCAACGTAGGCGATGCACCGAGCAATTGACCAGCACGGCTTTGCCAAGAAGAAGAGGAGGAGTGGGGGGACTCTCGGCCGTTCCTCTCTTTTGAGGGTGGCAATTTGCGGTAATATCGCCAACGACGAGGTAGCGCCCGTAATGGGGCCCCAGGGGCCTCACCCGGTGTAATGTGTAAGTCCGACTTATCCTCCCCTCTTCCTTCTTTCCCCTTTCTTACCCTTCTCTTCTTTATAACCCCCCCCCCCCCAAGAACCTGCTCCGTCTCGATGACAACCGAAAGAATCGAACGCCAGGGATCTTCATCGGAACTTTTATCATTTTATTCCATATTTTCTTATTTTTTTTTTTTATGAATATATTTAAAAAAGAAAAAAGAACAAATAAAAATATTTGTTGAATATATATTTTCCATTTTAATATTCTCATTAGATGCACGTTCAATGATAATGCGTTTAAGATCTTATCATTTTGTTTTTCGTAACGATCGAGTTAATCGTTATTGTAACGATCAAATATTAGCACAACCATCCACCCCTCCCCCTCCCCAGTACCCGTTGAATTGTAAATTAGCCGATTTAGACGATGTTGTAAACTGGCTCTAGTAGTATCCTTCAGTGGTTAGGTAAAGCAAGCAAGCAATTATCGTAGTTTTCGCCTCGGTCCGATCTTACGGAATCGCTAAGAAATCGTTTGTTCTGCATCGCGGACTCCTGAAAGATTCTCAACCTGTTCAGGTAAGACGGTATCTTGAGCTTACTTTGCTCCCGCTGCCGTGCAACCTTGCCCTGAGCAATACACGGTATATAAACTCTCTCGTTTGAACGGGTTCTTCTTCTTCTTCTTCTTCTTCTTCTTCTTCTTGGTTGTGCGTCTCTTCATCGGATCCAAGAGAAGTCTTACTCTATACCCAGCAGCTTGCTCGGAACTATCCAGCTTTGAAATCACCCATGCAATTCTGCTTATCCATTTTATTTCTTCTTTACTCGTCTACCAATACTACTACTATTACTATTTTACTTCTTTTACATATCTTCCGTCTGCCACCATTGCAACACATTAATTATTAGTTGAGAAATAGATAGGAAAATTTCTTGATAACGCGAGCATTATAAAAATCACTGAAACATAAAACTATAATGACAACAACCTATAATGTGGCGCCCTCATTTAAAAGCTTGCACCATTTTGTGGCGCCCTCATTTAAGAGCTATCACCGTTTTATGGCCCCAAAATCGAACCATGATGAGTATACTCGTCAATCACAATTAATTGGTTACTCGAATTATTAAAGTCACCTGACATTTCTGAAAGCATAATGGTGTAGTTAGTAGTAGTAGTAGTAAAGTTGGATAATGGGAGTACGCCATTAAAAACCTCAGGGATTTGGATAATTTCAAGGGCACAACGGTATATTTCCAACCATAATTCCTTGCACGTTGATAGCCATTCTCCTTGTAACAGTAAAGGGAGATAGGAAGGGGGAGGCCCCTACGGTCAAAGGGCCTCTTTTGCGATGGTGTACCACCACCACCACCACCACCACCATGCGGAAGGAAGATGCCCACCGTAGGATGCTCGAGCAACATCTTGTTGAAGACATTACTTATGGCAGTAATCGGGTTCTCTCGCGTACCATAAGAGGTAATAAATTCAGCGCGTTGCATCTCAAAGGCATTGAAGGAGAAACACGAACGTTCGTTCGTTCGTTCCTTCTTTCTTCTTCGTACTCCCTTACGTTTTCTCATATACCATGCTGCTACCTACAGCCAACTGCATTCTAGATGAATCTCTTGACGATCCCCCATTCGACCGATGCGTCTTCATTAAGTTTTGTTCTTACCGACGTAATGCGATGATCATTGCCGTAACGAAATTATCTTTCCATGGTGAAACATTGAAAAAAAGTTTGGACGTTCGATCGTTCATCCTATTCATTTTATTCTCAGGGTTAAAAGGTCTACGTTTCTTTATCATCTTCTCAACAAAATTAACTTCTGCGTTCTTTTATATTTTATCAAATTAAAAATACATCTTCAATGTTTTCTATTAATTTCAGGTTGGTATAATTATTATTCATATTTTTTATTGATTTCTTTTGCTGTTGACTTTCTGTCATTGATGGGGTTTCATCCTAAGGTGTGCGGTCGTTCAGTTGGATGACTCGTACGACTCGGACCCGACGGTTATCCGACACCACGTAGGTTGCCCTTCCATATCCAAAAACGGGAGCTGTCCATCGTCGGTGCGATTAATCTTCCATGCTCGTAAGGTACGACCGTTATCGAAGATCCAGGGAGTCAAAGACTCTTCAGTAGCCGGGAGGTGTTTCATGCCGATCCGCTGCCAAGATACCAAGGGACTTGCCTAGACACGGTTGGATATCTGGGTAGGCGTGATAGACCGGCTATTATGGTTGTTGGTTGTTGGCAGATGTTACGAATACCACAAGTATACCATAACCCGATTCATATACGTGTCCCTTAAAGGACATCAAACTAAACCTTCAATTCTTGCTTCAAAATTTAGTTTCTTTTTTAACACTAGATCAACCATGAACCAATCAAATGATTGCGTTCTGTAATTTGTAAAATATTATTCATCATTTGTAATAATTTGAATTCCTTATAATTGAAAATTACTTAAACAATTATTCTCGTCATTCTAGGATCGATTTCTCTTGCAATTCAGAGTAAATTCCTTTTTTAAATCTTTTATCATTTAATATACAGCACGCATAAGGTGTCATTATACTTAATTTCGCAACGGCATTCACACCGTTATAATCCGTTCAGTATCGTATAACGTTTATCTAATGATCGGAATGAAACATTGTCCGTTTAGAAATTCGCATCTGTTACTAGCTATGAGAGAAGCGTAAAATGATTGATAAGCCTTTAAGAGAAGAAATTAAACGAGATGAAACGAGAACGAATGAAGACGAAGATAAAGAAGTAGCAAAGAGAGAAAGAGAGAGAGAAAGAGTTGTAGTCAGTTTGCTGACGAAGCAAAGCTCGTTCAAGATTTTTCCATCTCACTCGTATTCTTTTCCTTCGTGTAAAAAGGGTAAGAAAAAAAGATGAAGCAAGAGGGGAACCTTATGGGAACAAGTAGCAACAGCAACAGCTTCTCTGGGCTGTACGTATCGGGCCCCTTTGTCATTGTCAATATTCCAAAGGGGGGCACAGATTATCTGGTGACTGATGGTCCATTCGCGGACCCATCGGATCTACGATGCACCCATGCGCACAGATACGAACCGACGTCAACTGCAACGGTGCGGGCTCAACTCTTTCAATTCTTCTTCTTCTTCTTCTTTTTAATTTTATTCTTCCTTTTCTATCAGTTTCTCTTTTCCAATCTGCTACTTCAACTTCCTTTTACCTCCCACCCGCTTGTCTTACAGAAACGTATTGTTTCGAGATTACAGATAACAAGATGCCTTTTAAGTCGTGCAAAGAGTTATGGTGATTGTCCGATGTTGTCCAAGTAGAAAATACTTTTGTTTCTATTTTTTTTTTTTTTTTAGTTTGTACAATAGAAAATAGGATAGGCGTCAACTACGTCATTTTTCTAATCTATTCATCTTATTATTCCATTTGCCAAACAATTAGGTTACTTCAGATAAGTTGCTCATTTTTTTTTTACGTTTAATCCTATCTCATAGTAGTCCTAATAATTCATGACTTGCTAAATTCAAATAAAATTTATATCTAATCATTTATCTCTCCTCATTTACCTAAATAAAATAATCTTGTAAATTGTATTACTTCAATTAGAAACAAATTTACTAATACATTTGTTAATTATTTTTGAGAAATTAAACAAAGTCATCGAAATTGATTAAATGTAACAAATTGATATACACACACATATATGTATAGAAATACCATAAATTTCATTAGGATTGAGTGTAAAAGTAGATGGTTAGGTTGTGGTGACGATATGGGCCCTCTTATAACCATGATGGAACGACCGTCGTCTGTCCGGTAGGTCCCACCGTCGAAATCGTCACGTCACTAACAGTTACCAGTGTTACTGGTTACCGATACGAATCTTTTTCCTTTTCCTTCTTTCTCTATCTATCTCTTTCTTTCTCACACACACATATATATATATATAGTGAGTTGGTATCTTCTCTTCTGTATCCTCTCCAGTTGCATTCAGATCTCTGTGGTGCACTCTCCGGCAGATCTGTGAGCCAGATGTCATCTTGTAACGCATAATGGGCTACGTTAGGAGAATAAATTATACGATAGCCAGTCTTCTTCCCCATCGAAGTAAGGAAAGGAAAGCGCCACTCTTGATATACCCCACATATACTCGAGATAGGGAAGACTACTCCTTGTTTACAAATATATTTGTCCAACGTGACTGATGCTCGTCAATTAAATGGAGTAACCGTCGCAGTTCTTTGGAGTTTCGTGTCTTTTCACGTCTTGTCTTCAACGAGTAGTATCATTTGCGTATATAACAGCATTCGATTTTATTCATGGTAAGATCAAGCATACACACACACACACATTCACGAGTGTACCTAACTAATTTGACGTATCGTTAAAAATATCGATAGATTGATGATAATCAATCAATCGATTGGATTTGATCCTAACTCGAAGCAAGACACTTCTTCCCTATCAACACGAGATGTCAGTTAAGAAAGTTTCAATGAAGTTTTCCATCAATGACAGTGTTGTCTGTTGGAAATGTATTAACGACTCCTTTATCTATGTATAGTATGTGATATTCATTAGCAATCGAAAACAGGTTTATACGTGCGAGATACTACTACTATTACTATTAACCACCTTCATTTGATTAAGATCTAATAACAGTAGATTCATCGAGTCTATTACCAAACGCCTACTATCATTTGCTCACGGTAAACATCAAAGGTAACGATTTAGATGCAATAGTATACTGAGAGAAACTACTCTTACTAGTATTAATCACGAGTTCTATCGTTCGTCTTCTAATCTTTTGAGTTTCTCCTAGCACAAAGAACTTCTATGA
Source organism: Polistes dominula (assembly GCF_001465965.1). Next base: position 228,015 of record NW_015149027.1, on the reverse strand, counting down.
TTCTAACATTTATATACAGGGTGATTCACCAGCTCCTGCCACCTAAACACCACCGTAAGTCTGATAACACCAGAAATGTGGATCATGAAAAATTCTCTACTACAATATGACATTGGTATTTTTTGGTTAGGTTGACTCATTTTCGAGATTTATTGGTCAACTTTGTTTTTTTAAATACAATGTTATATTTTAATACTCATTTTCGGATAGCGGCTTTCAAGACAAATGTAACAATGTGCAATATTAATATTTTTGAAGTATCAACGAAGGTAAAAACTGGTGAACAAAGTCGGCCACAGTACAGCTCTTCCTCGCATGGTGGTGCTCGTGGTCGCGTCAGGGTTTCGTCAGGGTTGCGTCAGGGTTGCGTCATACTTCAGTTGTTTCAACAATTAATGGAGCAGATATTTTCCTAATTGTTTTTATTGGTCATTGTCAGGTTTTGTATTTAATGTTACACATCATTGGACTCGTCTTGACAGCTACTATCTGAAAATGAATATTAAAATATAATATTGCATTTAAATAAATATAGCCATCTAATAATTCTTGAAACTGACTCAACCTAGTTAAAAAAATACAAATGTCATATTATAATCCTGAATTTTTTACGATCCACTTTTCTGTTACTGTCAGACTTTCGGAGCAATTTTGGTGGCAAGATCTGAATCAGCCTGTATATATGTGTATATATGTATCTATGTACATATGTATTATGTAGAAAACGACTTTCTCAAAAGACGAGACTATGTTAGCAGCTCGTACGTCAACTTCGACACGTGAAGAAACTAATTAGCCTCGATAGATCCTTGTGTAAACGTTTGTTCGACCGAGGAACACGACTTCACGTATCATCGTAGACATTTCATTAAAGTTTACTATTCTATTGACTAGAATAAATCGTTGTAACATACGTGTCCTGTTTCTGTATCTGTGTGTGTGTGTGTGTGTATTTTTATCGATCTTTATCAATAAGAAAAATCATTTATACATGTTTTTTCACTTACATTAGATTTTATTTATTCAGAGAAATCAGATATGGAAAATCAAACTTCATGGTCATGGTAAACACTTCATTAAAATTACAATAATATTTTTATAACATAATACATATCGATATTTATTCATACAAAAATTGATTGACATATTTTTCATTTATATCATCATCAAATTGTTTTATTTAAAAAAAAAAAAAAACCAGATTGAGGATGGGGGTTGAGTCAAACTTCTGATTTCTTTTCTCGTGCGAATAAATCATTGTATTCCTCGAAGCGAATGAACTCTGTAGACACCGTTCTTAAGCGTGAAAAAAGAAAACCCCCAAAAAAAAAAAATAATAAGAAAGAATTCAAGTTTAGCAAAGTGAGACGAAAGTCTCTCGATTCCGTAAACTTTGACCCGTGAGGAGACGCGAACCGCGACAGTGATGCATCGCATCCTGTCGTTGGCCCGTATTCCTCGCTCTCTGAAATTTGTACTTCTTTTTTTTCTTCTTCTTCTTCTTCTTCTTCTTCTTCTTCACTTGTCCCCCACCCACCCCTCTACAGTCACAGAGAGAACGTAGGAGCTTCTATCTAATTTTTCTTTCCATGCGTCTCTCGTCGAGGAACTTGCTCGAGTGCACTGACTCATTGTCGGGATGTGCAAGAACAAAAGGAAAAAAGAAATAAATAAAGAATGAATGAGAGAGAAAGAGAGAGAGAGAGAGAGAGAAAGAGTTTAGTTGCAGCCGTTGGCATGCAACGTTCACAAAGACATTGAAGAAAGTATCACAATAAGGGGGGGACTCTCTTTTCTCTCTTTAAACATAGATACAACACAGCGTAGGTGCTTACTTTTTCTCTTCTTTGAACTGTTTGAATTTTCCCGCCATTAAACGTTCCTACATTTCATTCGTTACTTTCTATCTTATTCCTTTTTTTTTCTTTTTCATTTATTTTGTTCTATCTCCGAATTTTGCACTCCACCAACACCAAACCCAACACCACATTAAACACCACCACCATCCTCCTACTTCTGTTTCTGTTAGCAGCGCGGGCGAAAATAACGGGCTAGGATGCCAAGGAAGAAAAGGAGGACGACGCCCATTCCTTTCTTTTGCGCACCGTTTACCGGCACACGGATCGAAAGATCAACTAAATATAAACAAGAAACCTCGCCCCATGCCATACTGGAAATCACGCGGGACACGTTCTTTCGTAGATAGGTAGCATATACATACTAGGGGTTCTTACTGACGTTCAATCTTATGCATGTATATATATATATATATATATATATATATTGAGATACACACGATTTCCATCAGGAGTTCACCAACTCGATTCACCGTCCATGGAATCTTCACTTTATTTTCTTCTTATTTTATCTTCGTTGTTGTTGTTGTTGTTGTTGTTGTCTACTTCTCTTCCTTTCAGCAATATTGTTTCATACTTTGCAATTCAGAATCGTCTCTGGCAGTTAAATCGATCTTCATCTCTTTCAAAGACTATGAGAACAATCTTTCTCTTCTTTTTTCTTCCGTTTGTACAATTCGATGATGATGAATTTAAGTCAATACGAATTAATTTCTACCAATACATACATGCATACAAATCGTTTTGCTTAGGTTTATTTTAAAACACTGTTGTATGTAAACTCGTAGCCATAACCCAATACGGTACTAGGGGACTCGATTTAAAAGCATAAAGAATATAAAGAATAAGTATCACTTGAAGTATTACTTACCTACGCTAACCTATTGTTCCATAGATTCATTGACATTCATGGGGGTATACGTTGGACCAAAGTCTATCCTATCAATAGCAATATATACCTTCTATGCTATTTATGAGTTATCGTTCTATTGTATCTCTCAGCAACTTTTATTTTTAATCATTTCAAACTTAACCGATACGCGTTTTATTTATTTTTATTTTTTTTTTGCAGTATGACAAGCAAACCGAATTAATTTCATCACAAGTTTGTTCTTTTTTTGTATAATTATTATGCGACACAATAATAATAGAATAACTCTAATAATTTCTGATCAAACCAACATATGTTTCAATAATAGTCAAAGGGTTAACATACAACTACTGGATGATAAGACTAATCATAAATATTACGAGTATTCCTGACAAAACCCTGATGCAACCCTGCGCTACCTTGTCTACGTTTTTGACCCAAAATTATCGAACGTAAATCGGATGTTAAGGGGTTAATTAACTTTCCAAAATATGTGTTTTCATTAAATATATTTGGTTTCGTATTTAATTTAATAGAAAATAAATTTTATATTTTAATTATTATGTGACACAATAATAATAGAATATTTCTGATAATTTTTTACCAAACCCACATATGTTTCAATAATAGTCACAAATCGAATATAGCCCGTAGTACAATGATAGAACTAAACGTAAATTTTACAAGCATCCCTGACAAAACCCTGATGCAACCCTGCGCTACCTTGTCTACGTTTTTGTCCCAAAATTATCGAACGTAAATTGGATGGTAAGGTGTTAGTTAACTTTCCAAAATATGTGTTTCCATTTAAAATATTTGGTTTCGTATTTTATTTAATAAAAACTAAACAAATTCGTATGCAAGTTTTAGCATACATAGAAATACGAGTATTTATTGTTTTTTGCAGTATGACAAGCAAACCGAATTAATTTTATTACAAGTTGAAACAATAATAATGGATTAACTCTGATAATTTCTGATCAAACCCACAAATGTTTGAATAATAGTAAAAAGGTTAAACTACGGGTGTAGCTCGTAGTACGATGATAGGACCAATCATAAATATTACGAGCATCCTTGACAAAACCCTGATGCAACCCTGCGCTACCTTGTCTACGTTTTTGACTCAAAATTATCGAACGTAAATCGTAGGTTAAGGGGTTAATTAACTTTCCAAAATATGTGTTTCCATTTGAAATATTTTTCTTCATATTTAATTTGATAAAAACTAAGTTTAATTGATTAAAACTTTAATTTAATTTAATTGACAAAAACTAAGCAAACTCTTATTCACATTTTAACAAACATAAAAATACGAAACGTTCATCATTCTTCTTTTAACAAATAAGAAAATAAAATAAAAAAGCAGAGAATGAATTTTAAAGAACCAACAACAAAAATACTAAGTTGAAAGGGTCGACTGACTGAGTGAGATAGAAAGAAAAAAAAAAGGGGGAAGGACTCGTAAATCGTTGTAAGAACTTTGCGGCTGAAAAACAAGAGTAAAAAAAAACGAAAAAGGGTGAATAGAAAAATAAAAGAAAAAACTAGAAAAAGCTCATAACTATGATACTAAGCTTCAAGCGTGGCACACGCAACACGCATGAAGATGGAGGGGATTTCTTATGGGTTACAGTTATGTCTTATGTGCACCTACACATACACATACATATATACATAAATGTATACTCCTTTTTGTCCCCCTCCAACCCCCTTCTTCTTCTTCTTCTTCTTGTTTTTCTTCTTTTTCTTCTTTTCGAGTTGAGTTGGAGACAATTGCATTTGCGGCATGGGGAGATGCAGGCATATCTGCATACGGCATAATACAATTTGCGATGCACGGTACTCTTACGGTGAAGGTGCACGATGTCGAAGTGAGTTGAAAAGAAGAATAAAAAGAAGAAGAAAATAAAAAAAAAAATAAATAAATAAAAAGAAGACAGAAAACTAGTCGCGTTCACGCGTTCGCCAACGCATGTTGCTGGTTGGGTTGGTTTGCTACCATGCGAGAGAAACTGCGGTTCGCCACTGCTTGATGGAAAACGAAGCTTTTTTTTTTTCTAGTCGACTGCTACTATGGTAGACCAAAACGAAAATAAGACTATAAGAAGACTGAGAAGTACATATGTCGAACAATGGATAACAGTTGGTTGTTGGGTTTGTAAAAATTTTCATTGAAGTTTGAAAAATAATTGACTTATTTTTTTTTTTATTGAAATTTTTTACTTAAGAAATGATTGATTAATAAAATTATTAATTAATTTATT